>BMAW01057368.1:513973-537295 GCA_019974015.1 Nephila pilipes | reverse complement strand
ATAAATCTTATTCAATAGATTTCCTTATTGCTATACTAATTTACTTAAGTCACAGTTTATTTATTAGAAAAGGTTCTCAAATCAAACACCGTCATATGATAGTCACCAAAAAGTTAGTCAATGGAAAAGAAACTAGAGAATTTCGTTATATATTTTGTGACGTTATTTAATTTATGAATCTCGCCTTGTGAATAAATAGATAGATAGATAGATAGATAGATAGATAGATAGATAGATAGATAGATAGATAGTTAGATAGATAGATAGATAGATAGATAGATAGATAGATAGATAGATAGATAGATAGATAGATAGATAGATAGATAGATAGATAGATAGATAGATAGATAGATAGATAGATAGATTGGACGTGCTGAAGTGCGTGATGAGAGAAGATTGAAGGTTAGCGATATTATAGAGCACGCGATACAGGAGCAAGAAAGTTAAAGTTGTAGAGCTAGGATATTTGATTAAGACCAAGTTATAAGTATTGTTCCTGATTCGGATCTAGTTTCGCTATTCCTGAGACAAGTAGAATCTTCGATCTGAAGAAAAGATTTGCTTATCTGGTTTTTTATAAACTGATTACCTAGAGAATTTCGATGTATCAGTTCATAGGTAGCGAAGCGGGTACGTCGCAACTAATGTATAAAAAACGCGATTCAGAGTACCGTTACTTATTTCGCTGATTGTACACATGTTATGTAATGCGGTGCCAGTTAATAATATTTCTAGATTTTTACAGTAGTTGAATATAGCTTTCAATTGGAAACTAATTATACAATTTTCAGAAAGATCATAAGCAATATTAGTCAATAGTACAATATTATTAATATAATTATCACCACCATATTATTAATATTAGCGTACCGACACACAGAGATATATAATCAATTTATTTGAAAATCAATGCAAAAGTTGTGGATATGATTTTTGTAACAATCGAATTATCTTTTTGAAATGAATTGATTTATTGTTTGATTTGAAATTTTGAAATCTGCATGATAAAAATGGAAAAATTCTACACTTTATACGAATGCATTAAAAATGTTTTAATCCTCCATTTTTTTTTAAAAAAAAAAATTGGGTTTAAATGCACGTAACTAATAGTTAATAAAGATTATACAATAATTTGAAAATGAAAATAAGGATATATTTCATTATTTTACAATTCTCAAAAGAGTTAGGTAATTCAGAATCCCCCCCCCTCTAAAACTGCCCTAGAAATTTGAGATTTACTTAAAAATAAAAATAAAAAGTATTTGGTATTCTTAAAATATTTATAGCGTTATAAAACTTGAAATAAAAAAAAAAAAAAAGAAACGTCACCTTGCTAAAAGAGAAATTTGGATAGAAGAAAATTATCCGCATGTATGCAGATGTAAATTAGAATTATATTATTAAAATTAACTATATTACGTAATTATATTTATGATTAATTATAATTAATTAATTATTATTATTTATTATTATTATGTTATTAGCCCATGCATATTGAAATTTTTAAAGAAATTTATGGTGTTAAGTTTGTAGCTCATAATGTAAAAGTGCATAGAAAAGCAAAAATGTTTTTATTCTAAGCGGTTTTATATACTTATATATATTTTATAATATCTTTTAAGTCCAACTTCTCGTAAGTATGAATTAATGCGTACATTTAAATAAACTAAAAAAATGTGATTAACTTTTAAATTTTAAATAAACATTGTTTGCGAACCCAGTTGAAGAAATTTACTGGGAGATTAGATCATCTGTTACTTGTTTTAAACATTCAATCGTCAATGGAAAACAAGCAACACCTTTAATGGCGTACACAATTCTCATCACTGTTGGACAAATTTGTATGAATATTAATCGTTCAGAGTAAAATGCTATTTTAATAGATCAGTTAATTAACTTAATTAGCATAGATAATTAACCCGAATAAAATAATTTTGTCATTGCGAATGCCAATTTTTCTCAAAATTTATTTCTCATAACAAAATAAATCCAAATTTCGAATTTCGTAAGATTCTGTTTGAAACTTTCTGAGGGCTTAGAAAAGGATCCCCTAATGTTAATTGAGTATCTCAAGTATTAAAATTATCTGTATACTTATTACTCTGAATTTGAAAATGGGAAAAATAGTATTAATTGTTTGAAGCAAGTAATTTAAAGTACGACTCCTTAACTTTTTCGTCTTTTCGAATGAAATCTGGATCATGGGCAATCTCTGCAGAAAATCGGACTCAAAAGTGATTCAATTTTGTTTCAGAAATTAATTAACAATTAAAGTCAATTTAATTATCCCCTTATAATTGTTATTTTTAATTTAATTCTCCTTGAAGCATTAAGAATGATACCAATTTTGTTCAGCGACGGTGTGGAAGTTTTTACAGGTGTACACTAATTTTTTATTTGCTTTTTATGGTTACACACACATTAGTTTATTATGGTACTTTCTTTATTTCCTTTCGTAAACAAAAGAAATATGTTTTTTTAATTTTTTTAATTACAATTTAGGCAACATTACTAATTACTAATTACAATTTAGCCATATTTCCTTTGTTTGGAGAGTCAAATATTCAAACTTCATTTAGATTTATTACGTTTTTTTAAAACAAAAAAAAATGTCTTTTAAGAGCGGAAGTCTTAGTAATTTTAACTTTAAAAGGTTTGAAGCTGAGAATATTTTAATTAAAAGAAACATGCACTTTTAATTCAGGATGCATTTAATTTATCACAACACACATACACACACATTCATATACAGGGTACCCGATTAAGTCCTTTCCTCCCTCTCTCCTCTAAGCTTCCGAACGGCTGCAGCTTTAGTCATAAAAATGGAGTCAAGGTATAGTAAAGTAGATATGCACAACTAGATGGAACCCCTGACAGCACCCATAATGGAAAATTGTGGAGTTAAGGTCTCAAAGACGGCACGATATAGGTGGGGGATAGAAGGGAATCACGAAGTTGTAGAGCATCCTCGATTTAATACCAAAAAAAAAAGGAAAAAAAAAACCTTGTGGACATTAATGGTAAAAAGCAAACGCTTAAGACACGCATTTGCTTGTACGCGATTTCGTACATTGTGACGTGACGAAACGATCCGAGAAAAACAACTAGTTATCACAAGATACTTTTATTTTCAATGTTCAAACTGCTCTTTACCAGCTGCAATGCACGTCTGGACTCTTGTTTGAGCTTCACATTGCAATTTTTGAGCATGTGTGTGTGTGGGGGGGACACACGTTAGCACAAGTGTCATCGAAGGTCCTGTAATTTTGATAGAGAGGATGCACATCCCCAAAAGAAAAAGTCAATTGGAGTCAGGTCAGGTGAATATAGAGATCACTATTCGAACCCCCTCCTCCATATTCGATTATTTGTATCCAGAATGTCATTACCAGGTACTGCTTCAATTGTGACATCTTGAAGTCGTCATGCTGGAACCATACATTCCGGAGTAGAAGCAACAGCATATTTGCAACAAAATCGGGTTATTATGTCCTATAGAAATTCTAAATATCATGTACCCATTAAGAGCCCCTTTAAAAATAATGGGCATGCCAGTCTGTTATTTTAAATTCCACTCTACGAATTAATCGAAAGCGCATTTGATGTCGAACATTGGTAGAACATGTAGGATTTTCTAGCGCCCAGTAATAGGTGTTCTGCCTATTGTACATTTATTCCGCGAAAAGCCTGTCTCATCCTTTCACAATGTATCTGCCAAGAATGTTGACTTGACCTCTATTTGGTTCATGGCAAAGTTGCACCATGCATAACGTCTCGCGGCATCCCCGTCCAATAATGCCTGATTAGGTGTTGGCCGGTATGGATGAGTACTTAATTTGCTTAGGATTTCCCAAACGTGACTTTTAGAGAGGCCACAGTTTTCACTTAATATATATCTCTCGTGCGGCTGTTCGGATATGCAATTGTGTATGCGATGATGACACGTACCTGCCCTCCCACCGGTTTTACTTGCTCTCCTACCTTAGCTGGTCTTTCTAAGTGAGGCCGGCTAGTCATGCAGCCTATTTTCCTGAAATGCTTCACAATCTTCTAGATGGTTTTTCGTGATAGATGCGGGTCTTCGAAGAAACGTTGTCGTTAAAACCACGCTGCCGATCTTTCCTTGTGTCCCCATTCACGTAAAGTAAAACCATCTCTCAATATTTATTTTTGTAAAATCGCTCCATGGCAATGTGTTTCAACATTCAGACCCGAGGAGATATCTCTTTTATATTGTTTCAGATGAAGAAATGTGACGTTTCTTATATATTTGCAAAAGGTAAAAATTTCTCACACTAAACGAAAGTTGCTTCGAATTGATGCATTTAGCAACATGATTTTGCATATTGTCTATTCTGTTTGTAAAGACAATCAGTATAAGGATCCCTCATAGGGTTTAAATCGCAACCCTCTTGTTTGAGGATTACATGGCTACCACAGTACCACGATGCTGACTCGTTTTACTTACGAAAGATTATCTTTTCTCCTTTTCTTCAAGTTTAGTGAATGTGGCCGTGGTAGCCTAGTGGACATGGTTTCGTAATCGTGGTCGGCGATTTTCATTCAGTTGCGAGTTCAAGACTTGGCCTCTATGGACCGCCGTGTAACCTAGGTTAAATCTGTCGGGGCCCAAAGTCCTTCCGTTGGGGTGGTGCGAAAGTTAGGAGATGGGGGTGCCAGCTCAGGTGTCATCCTCGTCATTAGACCGAGGCTCAAAATTACCAGATCCGTCGCTAAAGCCCTCGTGTTGCTTCTAGTGCGACATAAATAAAAAATAAACTAAAACTAAACTCAAGTTTAGTGACGTCACGGTTTCGGAAATTACGAGCAAACACATGTGCGTTGTAAGCATTCGATATTTACCATCAATGTCCACAAGGTATCTTTTTGTACAAAATAGGGGATTCTCAACAATTTCGTAATTGACTCCCTCCCCCCAATCTTGTACAGTTTTCTAAGTAGGAGCACTAACTCTATAATTTTCTACCGTGGCCACTGTGAGTGGTCGCATCTAGAATCTCTTAATCCCTTTTCTTAGACACCATATATATATATATATATATATATATATAGAGAGAGAGAGAGAGAGAGAGAGAGAGAGAGAGAAAGAAAGAAGTTATAAATAATACTCAAAGAAAATGTTACGCATAAGTAATTTTTTACATAATAGATTAATTATGCTATCTGAATTTATTGGAGCAAGTTTTTATATTTTATTATTTATATACTGCAATAGATATTTAAAACGACATAGTTTTGTTTATGTTTCTTTTGTCTTAATTTGCTTATAAAATAGAATTAGTAAATGTTTAAATAATATTTAATAAGAACTACAACAACATTAGGAGAAATAGTTGTAAAATAAATAAAAATGTTGCATTCATATTTAACTATTTAAAAAAATGTTTGTAACGAAATGTATTATTACTTTTTTTCTAGTTTATCGTCCATATGAAAAATTCGGGTTCACAGTTGAGCTTAATATAATACTGCAATATATATATATATATATATGTGTGTATATATGTGTACATATATATATATATATATATATATATAAATATATATACACACACACAATTGTCCCGTAAAATTGTCAGTTGTGGAAAAAGTATCAAAATCAAGATAAAAACATTTTTCCGTAATTATTTTGGTGACTTTTGTATATTTCGGATTATCCATTAAGTTTCTCGCAGTACCAGTAGATGTGTAACGAAATATACAATGGTTGTCTGAACGGTTTCCGACCTCAACTTGAAAATGACAGTACTCGTCAATAAAAGATAAAGACTGTGGTTGCGCATCATTTGACAGGTATTCACCGAAATTTCAGCCGTTTTGGGAGAGTAGTTGTTGTTTGAAAACTGTTTGAGCGAGCCAATGTGAGTGTTTTTGTAAAATGGAAAAAAAAAAAAAAAAAAAATCAAGTATAGATGTTTTATTAAATATTTGTTTTTGAAAGGCAATACGCCCCCGCAAATAAACGATGAGCTGAACGCTGTATACGGTGACTCTGCACCATCATTTATCACAAAGAAATTTTGGGTAGCTGAATTTAAACATGACCGTGCCAGCTTGGAAGACGATGAACGTTCGAGAAGTCCAAAAACTGCAATCACTGACGATGACATTACTAAAGTTCACCAAATGGAGCTATTCCAACATCGAATTAAAGTAAGAGAGATAGAAGAGCTTTGAATATGTCCAAAGAATATGTTTATCCCATATTGAATCAAGATTTAGGCATGAGAAATTATCCGCACGTTGGGTGCCTCGTTCACTCCCGTAGACCAAAAACGTGTTCGAATGAACATTTCCAACACTCTCTTGACGCAGTTAGGGAGCAATAAATAAGAGTTTGGGCGTCAATTAATTACTGTAGATGAAACTTGAATATATAATCATACGTTCGAAACAAAAATAGAGTCCAAACAGTGGACTGCGAAGGGGGAATCTGCTCCAAATAAAGCAAAAACTATTTTTTCAGCAGGGAAAGTGATGCCGACTGTTTTAGGGATAGCCATGAAGTTATCTTAGTCAATTATCTTCATAAAGAAAGAAGTATTGCAGGAGCATACTACGAATTATTGTTTGACTCACTGAAAGTAGAAACTGTGGAAAAACATCCACATTTGCATGGGAGGGGGGGGGGAATTGTGTTTCATCAAGGCAATGCGATGTCTCACACCTCAGCAGTGCAGTGGCTAAAATCCACAAATTACTGTTTGAATTGCTTGACCATCCTCCTTACTTACTTAATCTAGCCCCAAGCAACTTCTTTTTTTACTTAAATAGAAAATTGCATTCGGAGGCCAAAGCCTTCGTAAACAATTATTTTGCAGAGAAAGATGCCGAGTACTATTTGAATGGATTAAAGAGATGGCAGCATCGCTGGGAAAAGTGTGAACGGAGACTACGTAGAAAAATAAAAATAAATTTAGAGAAAAAATTTCTTGCATCTTTGTTAGGCCGTGAATTTTTCAGACCTCCCTCGTACTACAAAAGCTTAGGCAAAAGTGTAATCTGCACTCATATTTAAGATGAATGTAAGTTGGATAGATTTGCAAGATGAGTGTAAGTTGCAAAAACATATTAGATACCGAATATACTGGTGTAATAGTTGATAACTTATTTTGTTTATTTACAATTTTTATAAATTTCATATTGTATCTCAGTTTTTATTCCAAAATAATTTTATAGATGAAAGTTTTTTTCTCGCCATTTTAAATATATTGTGGTTAACGTTTTGTAAATGTTCTGTTTATGGATTTAGGATGGCCAATAAATGGACTGATTAATTTGTTAAAGTTAAAAAATTATTTTAGTAGAAAGTACTTAACACAACTAATTTGGTTGAAATTACTGTCTTACGAAGAAATCGAACTATATTAAAAATTAAGAATTTAATTCAAAGATTAATTAGCTACATAAAATTGAAAAGTAATAGTTTATTTTATGTCTTCGATTTTATTAATTATAATGGAGTACGTCAGTTATAATTTTACTTATATCTTAAAAATGTATAGCTTAAACCCATAATATACGTCAATTAAGCAGGATAGATACGGAACTGCAAAATATTTGCAATTAAATGACATAAAAAGAAATCAAGGATATGTTCTATTATGATGTAATTTAACACTTTATACTTGCGTTGTACTCTCTCTAACTACGAGCATTTTATTGAATTTCCAAAACATTAAAGCTTAAATTATTACATAATATTCTAGGTAATATTTGGAACCAATATTCCTTAGTGTTGAATGAAATTATGAAAGAAAAAAAATTATTTCTGATACATTTATTTTCATTAAAATAATTCCTTAAGTAATAATTTATACCTAAAAATGAATTTTTATTTTTCAGTGGTATGAATTAAAAGAAAAATAATGACTGTTAAATTTAGAAATTTTTCATAATCAATAAAACTGTGCTTTTAGAATGTGACTATAAAGTATTCTGTTAGTTTTTTTTAAACTATTTCTTGTTTTTTTAATTTCTTGTAGATGTAATTAATATTTCACAAAGAAACTTTCTATAGTACTTTGCTTTTTAGAGAAAATTCAGATTAGCATTATTCTGATAGCTTATTATTTCGTAACTTTTTGTAACTGCAACAGCAAACAAATTAATTGCAACTTTATGTTGCGATTAATTTTATTCAAAATAAAACCATTGTTTTCATTCAATGGAAGAGGCATTCTCAATCGTTTTCACTTAACCATCACTTTGAATCTTACAAATGAGATTTAATAAATCAATACATCTGATTCTAATTCGATTGTTTCTTTTTATTTAATTACCAGAATAAAATGCACTTTGAATAATTAAAAAGGTTATCGCTTTCAAAAAGGCGCAAAACTAAGTATCATATTTCAATTATTCATTTCTGTCATTCAACCAAATGAAAGGTTCCAAGTACTTGAATTGGTACTTTTAACACCATTCATCATTTACTTAAGCGATAAACAAACAGGTGAATGTGTAACGACTAAAATATTACTTAATTTCTGAGCCAATTAGTAACCCTCTTAGATTAAACAACATTAATTAAAGAATAAGCCATTTAAAAATAGGAGCTCTTTAATTAAAAAAAACCTTAATTTATTCTTTAAAAAGTATTTAAAAGTCTATTATATTTGCAATACTTATGGAGATATATTTATTGATACAAATAAATAAACCTGTATATCAGTATACAACAGTGTTACGGTTCTGAATAAAAATACGTCTGTAAAAATTTAATAATTTGAAATAACTCAAAATCTTACAGCTTGTGAAATACCCGAAAATAACTCATTTATTAACTTATGAACATAATTGCATTACTCTATTTCTTGAATGTTTGATAATGAAATGAAATAAAAATATTTAAATATTATCCTCATTGCAAATAGGAAAAATTACTTTATCTTTAAGCCAGAATACTAATTATTACCATGTACTATCATTGTTAACATCCACTTTATACATCTATGTAAATAATACAAATTGTGAATTCAAACTTTACTGTAACAACTGTCACATAAAAGTGTTTTATATATATTGAATAAAGTGTATTCATATTTACTCAATGAAAGAAAATAATTTTATATAAATTAGCATTCATAAAAAAAGAGTGTTTATAAGAAATCGACTCTTTAAGAGTTTATTTACCAGCCATTTTGAATTTGTGAACATAATGTTTATTTTACGGAACTGCTACATTCGTCTTCATATCTAAACAAGTGTATTTATTTTGAATACAACAAAATGCATCTAAAAGAGTAAAAAAGTAATGAAGATTTCTGCGGAATTACATTTTCTTCTATGTTTAAAAATATTTTCATGTCTATTTGAACTTGAACGATAAGCCAATGCAAATAAATTTGTAAATTGTTAAGCAAGATATAAAATTGTAGAATGATAAAAGCCAAAGTTTCATTTATTTAATAAGTATTTAAGTACTACGAATTTTTATAAATCAATATCATATCTCATTTAAATTACAAATGATTTAATCCACTCAGATGTAACATAATCGTTCTAAAAATAGATATACTCTCAGCAACAATTAAATTATATAATTCATGAAACAAATTTTTTTCGAACATCTGTAAGAACCTTCTTGGGATAACAAAAATAATCAATCGGAAATATTTTGTTGAATCAAACATTCTTAGAAATTAATTAGATTATTTATTTTCCAAATTATTAGAATAAATTTATACGCGTATTTCACTAGCAGCTACTTTTGTCATCAGATAAAGTGATTTTTTTCTCAATTGCAAGTCCAAAATTTTCATAAATTTTAATTTGTATGTTATTTTTGCCATTTGATAAAAGGATTTAGCGCTTTTAAAGTAAAATTAATCATAAATTTTAAGCTTTTTTTTTTCCTTGTAAGAAGTTTTTATGTAGTTGCTGAAGTTTCAGGTTTTGATAATTTTTTTGGCTTACTTTAAATTCCGCCAAGATACTTTAACTCAGAACAACAGTTAAATGACAAGATCGACACATAATGTTGCATGTACAAAATCTTCCAACCCCATCGCAGTCGTAAAAAGTAATGCGTATAATTCTTCTCACAGAATTATATTTCGGTAGTTTAAAATTTTGGTACATTTTCCCCCTGCAGTATTTAAATATATGTGTTTAAAAAACTATTACCCTTTTTTTCCCCATGATACCAACTCTGGGTAAGCACAAGCTATTGGGAAAACTATTACACACACACACACACACACACACACACACACACACACACACACACACACATATATGTATATATATATATATATATATATATATAACACATCGATCAATAACTCAGACTAACTCAGATGGCGCTCAGTAAACCAGTAACGAGGTCTTTCTATACTAACCTTGCTTGAAACGTGTCAAAATTTTAAGTCGATCGGACCAGGGTATTTTTTGAAAGAAGTGAAAAGGTTTTTCAAATGGGTGCCACGATTGCTCTTGATGGAAGTAATTTTACAGTAATTAATCTTAAAAAAAAAAAGATTTGGAAAATCGTTGAACGAGTGTATCACCCTAAAAGGTGATTAACAAAAGGTTGTTATTGATGAATAAAAAAATTTTGCTAACATTAAATCTGTAAAAGTCAACATGTTCCATATTCGATAGGTGTTTGCAATCTGATAAATTTCTTGAGGTCTGAAGACTACATGTTTCCAAACACAAAATAGAATTAAAACAAATGCGATGGAAAGAGTGCTCTGTCTTATTGTTAGGTATAATGAGTAATTATGTATCTCTTTATTTGCTTCATAGGAATGATAAAATGTACCTAAATAACTGGGGATATGTTTTTTTTATGACAGAAGAAAGTTTTATTAAAGACATTTAATCCCCACCTAACTAACTTATTATTTCATGTAGTTACGAATATTAAGCTACAATATGATGCTAATGAATACATATGAATAGTTTAAAAGCAAAGGATAAAAAATGTTACTGTAAATTTGTTAATATAAAGGAATTAAATCTGGCTCAGACATTTATTGTTGAAGTTGGTATCTGTATAAACTCAATATATTCTCTCGCTATTTTTCTTGATAGATAAAATTATTTGACCTGAGTTCTTTATTCTACATCTGTAAAGCTTTCCCTCATTCTAATTATTTTAATTTAACATGTCAAATGAATTGTTATTATAATGACATATTTAAAACTGATTTGTTGAAATAAAGCTGTTAAAATTTATTAATATAATACGGATTATTGGTTTTGATTGATAGCACTTTGAAAGATCATAGATAAGACTTCGTTAAGTATATTATACGGAACTTTAATAATTTAAAATAAATGCGTATTGCTAGAATATATGAGTTTTCTTGACTCAAATCTTGAAATGATACCCCTCCCCCAAAAAAAATACAAATAGTATAAAATAAAATGGTACATTTTTTTTTAAAAAAAAAAAGTAAAATTTTCTATCACATTTAAATCGATTTCATACAATTTATTAAAAATTTTCTATTTATAATTGGAGGAGCGTCATGATTATATCACCGGAAGAATTAGAAAAAAAAAAGAAGTGACAAGATATTTTTTCAGACCTGGGTGTTTTCCAGACCTTTTTGTATTCTGAAGTCATCTCAAGTAAGTTGGCATCTAATCGGAGACTTCACTTTTGATAACAATGACATTTCCATGCTTCTAGTTTCGTTTTAAAATCACGCGATTTGTTGGGTCATTGAATCCTTTTTTCTTTATTTGAAAGTATCCTCTCATGCTGTCAATTATATTTCTAATCTAATAACTTTAAATATATGTGGTATTACAATCCGGAGAGAGAATAATTCATTGTGCTTCTGATAATATTTCATTTGATATCTAACTAGACGAAGAGAATACTTGTTTTTGATGTTCTAAATCTCTGAGTTTATAGAAATTCAGATGTAGCATGTATTTGACATGTTACTTCAAAACAAAAGGTTAAAATCGAATCTTCCGAAATAAAAATCATCAAATGTGTATTAACGTCTTTCAACTTCTCTAGAACAACAACAACGAAAAGCATCCGACATAAATAGACAAACAAAAACAAATTTGACAAATAATCCACTAAGAATTTTTCATTAAGAAGGTTATACATTTTTCAAAATTAAAAACAACATACATGTATGTATATAAGATAAAACAAATAAATTAATAATAAAACAACATAATAAGAACAGTAAAAACTAAAAAGAAACAAACAAAGAAGTACAAATATTTATACAAACGAGAACTAACAATTGCATACGCATCAAAATAATGCACATTCATACGGGGGACTGAATGGGGTTAAACATGTTTTGTATACCAAACCTCCCCAGTGTATCTTGTGAGAAAAAAAATGATCTCTCCAAAGTAAATTAAGTTAGATTATGGAAAAGAAAACAAAAAGAAGAAGCAGAACTCTCAAGCTGCAAACATTCAAAATAAAATCTTCCATCATAAATTTAAAACACGCACACACACACTTATATATAGTATATATATATATATATATATATTATATATATATATATATATATATATATATAGTTATTAACATGTACATAAATTCATAATACATTGCAAATTATAGCTAATAAAAACCTCAAAATTAAAATTAATAATGTAATTATAAGACTACAAACATTACAAAATTTAAATAAAATAAAAACAAAACTTTAATGTTAAAAGTAGATTATCTATAATTTAAAACATATAGAGTATTATACAGTAAAAAAGTCCTTAAATTGCTGAAAATATAATATAGAATATTCACGAATACATATTAAACATGTACATAGTTAAAAATTAAAAAATAAACCTAGTAATTTAACAAAATTATAAGTTCAAACTATCAAAACATTGCCAAAGCATCCATAGAATAATTAAATGGAAAAGAATTTAGAAAGTAAATTCTTAAACGGAGCTAAAGTAATTCTAATATTGTCTCTACCTTAGTGACAGAGAATAAGTTGTTTATACTAATATTAAGGCTATTACCATCCAACTTCAGTAAATTATATTGTAAAAAATAGTATAAATCAAAAATAAGAAGAAATTCTAATTAAAAAAAGTGATTCAACCAAAGGGGAGGAAAGAAAAGAAAAGAAGAAAAAGGAATTATACGAGTAAACAAAGGAGATAAATTCATTTAAACGAAAATGAAGTAACATAATCCATTCAAAATAATCTATGCATATTTATACACATAATTAAGTAATTTTTAACTTAAAAAGAGTTACAAAACTTTTACCCCCACAGTAGAAGCACAAATAATGTTCTAATACCTTCCTTCCATTATTGTGCAATAATGCTTTTTATCAAGAAAGTATTTAACCACCAAACTATATTTGATTAATTGATTAATTCCATGAAACTAAAATAACATTAACTTAAATTTATTTATCACACCGATTTCAAATTTTGAAAAATCCCTATACAAGAAAAATAACTATAAAAATTCATTAAAAGTATTTTACAATAATAAATGAACATTCTTAAATATAATTAACAATTTAAAAAATCGTAATCAGAAATAGAACTCTCTCTCTCTCACACACACACACACACACATATATATATATATATATATATATATATATATATATATATATATATATATATATATATATATATATATATATATATATATATATATATGACTCGCAAAAAACTTCTTATAATTATTGTTTTTTAGTATAGAACAACTTATTTAACTAGTATTTCTCTGATAATATAATTAAATATAATATTTCTAAAAGTATAAATATGTAAATAGATACTCCAGAAAGGTACCTTATTAATATGAAATTTAAAACTGTCTCTCTTGTCATAAATACTACTGTTAATTTTTTATATATAATTTTCAGTTGTATGTCTAAATATTCTGTTTCTTATTTTTATTATTAGTTTGAATTATACCTAAATATGTAAGATAAATAGATAAATTAGGTTTATCAGCAGAAGTCTGATTATAATTCATAACACGTTGATCATCTATATATCTATGAATAATAATATTATCTCTATCAATATAGTTACGTTTATAATAATGTAAGTAAATATTTGCCAAACTGTTATTCTCAGGTCCTATTTGTGGAATAAATTTAGATGGTTAAAAAAAATTTATTTTTATATTTAATATAGTTTTCTCTAATAACAATACTAACAAAAGATTTAAATTTATCTTAAGAAATAAATTCATTAATATTATCTTATAAATAAACAATATCACCTTTATTAAATAATCTATGTCTATTGAATTAAAGAGGTCTTCATAAACATAAGTATAACAAATAAATCTTTAACATTTATATTCTCAATATTGTCTATGCTATTTTTAATGATAGTAATTTTATTAAATTTATTAGTAGCATCTTGCAATTTTTTTTTTTGTAAAAACGTACTTATTTTTATAATGTAAGTGTTATGTCCGCTAATCAAAATCCTAAATTTAATGAAGTCTTAATGAAATTTTGGAGTAGTAAAGAACTGAGAAAATTTAATTTTATTGTAAATCTATTTTTCCATTCATTTATAATTCTATTTTGCATTTATTTGTAATTCTATTTTTAGTAAGAACTCTATAAATATCTTATTAATTTCTAGTTTGGTTTGGTTTTATTAACGTCGTACTAGAAGCAACACGAAGGGCTATTGGCGACGGACCTCGTAATTTTGAACCTTGGTCAAGCGACGTGGATGACACCTGAGCTGTGCCCCCCCCCCTATTAATTTTATTAATTTCTAGAGAAAGGTCACTAAATCTATTTTCTAAATAATCATTATTCCTTTCTAGATGTTTATTAATACTTAAATTACAGAAATATTTGTGTATTACTAAATATGCATATATATATATACAGAAATAAAGATAAACTTTAAAAGAAATATGCATGTATGAGTTCTTAAATCTTTACTAATTCAATTACAACATTATTAATAAATTAAATAGAAAAACATCTGATTTATTTTTAAACTTAATTACACTCGTCTTATTCTCTCTTTAATTCTCAAAGTAAATTATCTACCGTTGTGGACAAGATATTGTGTTTTTATATTAAAATATTCAGCAATAACTTAACAAGAAAATTCATAAATACTTTAAAAAAGTGAAATACTGTCATCTTTCAAATATTATTATTAATAATAAAAACACTGAATTTTTATAGATGCTTAAAAAGTGCGAGATATTTTCCAAAGATAGAAAGACTTAAGCTATTTTGAAAGACCAAAAGCGACACGTATTATTGTTCTTTTGTTGTGTTCTCATATTGATGAACTCATATATTCGCGGGGGACGGGGGGGGGGCAGGGTTACATACAAGACTTCTACAGGGTATGTGAGGAGCTCTGTGAAGAAAATGTATTATTATGTTTTATAGAGGAATTTTTCCAATGGTTTCCCACAGTAGACCTCCCTTATTGGGGTACAATAGACTTTTAGCCGTAGTGAAGGAATGCAGTAAATACAGGATTATAACCATGGAGTGCCATGAGAAAGGAATTTAAGAATCACTGCTTTAGTCTTTAACCATAAAAATTAAATTGCCTATGATTTAAGTTGACTAATTTTTTTTAAAATTTTACTACTAATAATAAGCAATAATGCTGATCCATATTTCTGGAATAAAATGATTTATTTCCTAATTCTTACTTTTTTATATATATATATATATATATATTATACATGCAGTTGAAATAAACGAATTTTGTGTATTACGAAATAGTAACACATTTATAAAATAAGGTTAAAAACATAGATTTGCTGAAATGCGAAAGAAACCGGTAAGAAAATTAAGTCAAGAGGGTAAGGGAAACATTCAAATTATACGACATTGAACCTAAAAAAGTCTCTAATTTATATCGTCTCATAAATTTACACTTTTCTTCAAGGCAAAGGTCCAAAAGAGTTTCGTTTTACTTCTCTGCTAAATAGCCAGAAATATTAAATAAACAACCATTTAGCATTCCTAAAAATAACTGAAGTAGAGGGATTATTATATCATCATTACTACCGAAAGGTTTTAACTTTCATTTTCTTTTTTCCCCCATTTATATCTCCATTTCTTTGCACAGTTTTAGCTGTCATGTAACTCCGGATGCTGAAATAGAACATTTTTGAATAAGCATTACCTGTTGAATGTCTTACTCTACAGTGGGCTTAATATTTGTTGAGGAAGTCATTTCTTTTCCGAGATCGCGGAAAGTGAGGGAGAAAATATGAAAGCCCCATTCATTTACTTTTTTAATATTGAATTTCAATCTTTATTTACCTATTTCTTAACGTTAATTTTTAACATTAATTCTTTAAAAAAATTTGCAGAAATTCTGAAATTTCGAAAAATTAAATCGGGTAATATATTATTTAGGATATACGAAAAACAAGCTTGCTTTTTCCGATAAATATAATTAAACAGTGATCTTTTTACTAATGTATACAAAGTTTTGCTCCTTAAAGTAAAGTATAATTTAATTTAAAAAATAACTGTTAATAAAGAATTATATAATTATGACAGGTACTCCTAAAGTAACGGACAAATAGTAAATTATAACTATAGACAAAAAATTACTAATATAAAACGTACTAATTCATTTGTGAAATCTTTAATTTATTGAGATATTCATTTTAATGTTTTTAATCATAGACAGAGGTGAGTTGAAACAATTTATATAAAGAAAACTGTGTTCAAAGAAAGGGCATATATATATTTAAATAAAAGGGATTTATCATCAATTTTGAATGTAGATCTACAAATTCTTACATTTTACCCATTAGTATTAGTTAGATCCGTAAAATTACAAAAAGAGTGTCTGTCTTAATTTTAGTACGAACTTGCTATTTTTATGACTCAGTTTTTGAATGTCATGGCAATGAATAATGTATATATTTTTAAATTTATACATATGTTTTTCTATTTTTTAATTATTAGTAGTTTCAAGCAAAACTTTATACCGCTGTATTTTTCAATATTTAAACTGCGTTCATCTCTATGCAGCTGCGTAAAATGATATCTCGTAGAGAGCCCACTAAAGAATAGGCATATGCTAATTTTAAATTAAATTTTAATGATGAAGGATTGAAGTATTATGTATAGTTTATGCGTATAGCTCATGAAAATGTAATGTTCACGTTGGAAGTTTTGTCAAAACTTTCACATAAAGATATTTAGCGATTTAGTTCACTCGATTGCTTTAAAATCGACGTGTCTTAAATAAACACTTCATGCTTTTTACAATATAAATAGGATTAATATATATATTTAGAAATGTTTCAGCGTTCAGAAGTATAAATATAAAAATAATTGAGTGTTTAAATGAAAAACGAGATTAAAAATAATTCTCTCGAAGTTTTATATAAATATTACTTAAATATAGAAGCAGATTTAAGTTTAAAAATGTTCATATCTGATTTAAACTTCAGTAATTTATTAGGAAAGTATAATAAATTGGGACATTTAAAATAAAAATACTTTTACTTGTCTTTAAATGATAATAGTTATACATTCATGTATTTAATTCGCAGTCCAACTCAAACAAAATCTCTTGATTCAATTTGATTTTACGACAGTAAGGACATAGTTTTTATCAAAAGCATTCATGATGATAAAGCATGAGTTGAATACAGCTTGTTCAAAATGTTTTTTTTAATCAAAATCTTTATTTTATTTTAAAAATATTTCGACAAAGATTCAAACCAAGTTTTATCTATCAATCTTTATATATTTTTTTAAGAAAATTAAAACACTTTTTGTTACTTACCTCCCCATGGGAGATGTTTACTTTAGACCTTTCCAATTACTCCTGTGTATCCTTTTCGACAGGCGAACACTACAGAACACTCAATAATATGAACACCATATAATCTAATGGTGATACTATCACACAGGTAAAAGCATCCGACACGCGGTTTCTTACAATGATGGTATTAAGTGGTAAATCTGCACTGCCTGATTCTTAATCCAGAAGCACCAAAAGAGCTCAATGAAATTATGGAAATTCGTAAGCTTCAATCGTTTATTTCGAAGTAGCGACGCGGGCGACACTCTACAGTGTTCTATAACGAAGGTCATCCATTTTAACAGGTTGAACTTAATATAGCTTCTGCCAGTAGAGGGCGTCATGCGTGTGTGTGTGTGTTAAGGAATAGATTCTATTTCTCCTCCCCTGCTCTCAGATCTAAAACTTTTTTCCAGTTTGTCGCTTTGAAGATAAATGTGGCTTGACTTTTGTTAGTTGAGACATTTTGAGAAACATGACAACTGGTGTCAAGAACTATATATTGGTCCATGATCACTTCGACCATGATTTTTTTTTCTTGACTTTTATCACAGAGAAGTCTGATGTGCAAGTTCACATTTTAGATAAATATATAGTTCTAATTGTATGAGCCATCCCCTCTTATAAGTAACCATTTCCTTTTTTTCTAAATTTTTATGGCACAAATATTTTATCTTTCACAGAACAATCCAACATTCGAAAAACCTCTCATAGAACAATACAAAGAACCTAACATAGAAATTATATTTAAAGAGGCGGGGAATTCCAAAATTGATTATTCTGTGCAGAATATTTTAAATATAAAAAAAATTAAACGTTTTGACAGTGGTTTACGTCACATTACCTCAAAACATTTTGTTACTGGAAAAAATAATTTTAAGGTACTTTTAAGTGATACAAGGTGACTAGCCGGTAGCTGGCTGGTAGAAATTGGGTTACGTTATCTTCAGGTAATTCTCCGAAATTCAAAAACATTGATTATTTTTTAGTATAATCAGTAAAAGTTCTTTGATTGATTTGTCTTATAAATTTATACAAACTTTAAATAGATGTTTTAAGATATCAAAAAGATTTTGAGTGTAAATTTCGTTCAGATACATTCGTAATATTATATAATTGTGCTTTAAAATATTCACTAATAATTATAGCGAAATATACTTTTTATAAATAAATTACAAAAGAATGTATTTTTCGGTATAGTTTCAAAATAGCAATAATTTTTTTTGTGTATTTAAACAAAATAATTACTAATTCAAAGTAAAAAAATTAGTACATCTTCAGAAAGAAAGAAAATGACGGATTAGAATTATTAACGAAAACCAAAAGAATATAATACTCATATGCTTAACTTTTTTAAGTTTTTCACTACAATACTAAATCGCGTTTTTTCTGCTCGATATAGAATAACAATTATACTAAGCATTATGGATGAAAACCAAATCCAAAGATCCCCAGCTAAGAGTTTTTCATGATCTGTATCTCTGCCAAATTTATTCCAGTTTAATTTAGTGTAAGAAAACAAGGTGATGTAGTGTTCTAAGTTCTGAATAAATTATTTTCCAGCCTTCGAGATATTTATATAAAAGAGAATGCTTTTTTGTCAAAGGGGACCGATGTGAATGATCTATAAGTTTCTTTTGCTTTTACCCTTCAAGGTTGAAAAGCAGAAGAGAGAAAGCTGTTTTGTCTCGACCACAACGATTGGCAACTACTGCAACTGGATGGTAATTAGCAAGATATATTGCAGTGCAAAACAATTGGTGAACCAAAATGTGTCGTAGAAACTATTCCTTCTGAAAACTGATAAATAAAGGGAACAGTGTGAAAGTAATATTGTTTTGGTTTTTTTTTTTTTTTTTTAATTTTGAGAATAACTAAAAATACAATAGCTTTATCTACATCAACAAAAATACACCGGTTAAGAAAAAGGACAAACAACTAAATAGTCTTTTAAGAAAATCATACTTAATGTTTTTCACACTAGCGAATTTAAAAACAGAAATACTGGGGGTTTTTTTTTATGCATTAGTGAATAAATCAAAAAGTATTAAAAAAATATGGTAAAAAAGGGCGGTAAAAACGGAACCGATTTAAACTGTAGATATTTATAAGAATTTACAGTTAAATTAATTTTTGCTTTAAAAGATAAGCTTTATATTTTGTCCCTCATTATGTTTCATTCAGTATTTCAAAATACATATTATTCTCATCATCTTCCTGTTTTAAATGATCAATTGATTAATTATTTTCCTTTATTAATACATTGAATTTACTTAAAAAAAGAGTTCATTTCCTTAAAAAACTTTTTCAAATTCCCCTATTCTGCTTTTCTTACAAAATGTATCCAAATTCTGATTACTACTGTACTTTTTTGAATGAGGAATAATTTAATTAAATGATGGGGGGGGGGTCTCCCACTTCTTTAGAAAGAATGGGTCAGGACAAATAATCTTGGTTTATTCTAATACATATTTTTATTCATGTTGAAGTCGTCACAGAAAGAATTTTACTTGATTGTTCCCTACAGTTAAATTTTAGATAAATTTTAAAAAATTGGTTTTGATGTAGTGTATAATTAATATCTAGATAGATCAATAGCCTAGCCGATGGTTTAGGCTTTTCATCTGGTACATTCGCCTGTTAAGAATTGTTCATGACTTATCAGCTCATCTAGAAACTGGTATTATTTATGGCTTATTAAATATAAATGATTATTTTTTGTATAATCAAAAAATCAATTTTTTATTATTTTGATAATTTATTTAAATTTTTTAAAACTGAAAAAGTGTTACGAGAGTTTTTTTTTTTTTTTTACCTAGAAAAAGATTGCATAGTATAGTTAAGCCTTTTCTCTCTCTTTAAATAATAATGCAATTCAAAAATTCATGTGTCAGTTTCTCTTATTTTGGATTTAAATATTAGTAGGAAATTTTAAAATACTGTTTTTCCTTTTTTAAATCTATCGGAATTGTTTAAATATAAATAAAAAGAAAACTTAGGAACTGAAAAGTTAGGAAATATTTCTGAAAATATTTTTATTGTGGTGTATATATTTCATAATTATGTAATGATTTTCATAAAGGTTAAACAAAAAATAGAGATTTTAGCCTTTTATGTGCGGCGACACCTCATCGGTACAAATGTATTAAATTTTGAAAAATTCAATTTTATTTAGCGAGAATTTTATTTGAGTGTTCTAAAAGGCTATTTTAAGTATAATGGAATAAGAAAAACAAAAATACAGTTATTTTAAAGAATTAATAAAAAAGTATTTTTTAAAATTTTTAATTTTTCTTCAAAAAATGTTTATGATTTTTTTGAAGTCTTCTCTATTTTTGATAAAGACAACTGTAAACAATCTATTCACTTTCTTTGTCATTTTAGTTTCCACGAACTGATCTTTATAATATTTCGAGATTCTTTCATTTAATCTGCGAAGGTGACCTTACATTAAATTTTTTAAACACAGTTTTGTTTGTTTACATCATTTTAATAAATGTATTATTTGTTGATGTTTTTCAAATACAATATATTCAACTGCTGATAATTTTTTTCATAGTCAAAGCCAAATCTTTGTTGACTTAGAACATTCTTTCACGGAAATAGTCAAAATGTGTGACACATAATTTCAGCAGCCCTGTCACCTCAATCACGACAATGATGCTCATAGCCGAGTAGTTCCATTTGTTGAAAAAAGTTTAAGAATAGTACCGATGACTTGCCAAGGAGGGTGTGAACCTCCAGGTGTTAAAAATAGGCAATATCAGGCCTAGTTATAAGAGCAAAGCAGTTAGTAGACATATGTCACCTTTGAGATTAGTTTCGCACTCACTGATTCATAGTCAAATTATATCAAAATGCTGAAACTAATTGTAGGGGATACAAACGTAGCGAAGAAAGTCTTAATTCCTTTATAAAAAAACGTGTGATGTTAAAAAATTTAAGCTTCTACTTTGTAACTCGGATTTCCAAGGTTGACGATAACTAAACATACATGAATGTAGATAAATATCAAAAACGAATGCGTTAATTTTGTTATTTATCTACTTTTAGATAGATAAATTATTGATGTTTTTAAACACAGTATTTCTGAAATTAAACTTTTGGAAAATATTTTTTCAAAATTAAAACCACGAAGATGAATAAAATATGGAATTTTTTATATTAATACTAAAAGTCAATTTCTTTAAAAATCAAAAGTATTTTCTTTTCAAATTTATTGAATTGATTATTTTTCTTTGTAAGTTTTAATAAATAAATATTGCTGCCTTCACGCAAAGAATATTTTTAATAATGTTCTTTTCTGTATTGTAAAAACTACTTTCGGTAAATATATTCACAAAATAAACTGATGAATTAGCTGTACTATTTCAGATAGGGTTTGAAGCTAACAGTTTTATAAATATTTTGCTTAGCACCTAATAATTTTATTTTTTGACTTCAGTTTCATTCATGTCTGCAACAAAATATTTCCTTTAATAATAATCTTTCAAAACCGATTTTAGCAACGCTAAGTATCAACGATAACAATGTTTTGGCATCAACCTGACTTTTCCTATGTATTGTCTACTTACGAATCCTAAAGTAGTAACCTATATTTAGTCTTTTAAGCATGTCTGGCAGATGCCAAAGACCTATTTCATTCATTTATCGTAAGCCACGTGCTTTTAAACGATTGATAAGTGGGAAACGATATTTAGGAAGCGTAAGTAAATAACTTATGGCAAGAGTCATCAATGAATAAAAAGGAACACTTTTCTCACTTCCTGCTCTGGAAGATTTATCTTTATTTTAAGAAAAGTACCCAGAAATTTTTTTCTATCGGTAACTTTTGGAAAAATCTCTTATCTATTTCTAATATGCATTGGGAAGATGGTAATCAAAAATGTATTTTCTACTATGAATTTAATTTTAAGTCAGTAGTTAAAATTAAAGACTTAAAATGGCTGCATAATGAAAAGATCAAAAAGCATAAAATATCAACATGCATAATTTATATCAACACTTTGTGAAAGTAAATAAACATCTCTTCGTATTATATTGGCCTCTTTCGTTACGTCATTTTTTAAACGGAATAAATGTATTGATTTCCCCTCTTTCCCTCTGTAATGCGGGTTTATTACTCTTAAAAAACCCTCTAAGAAGGTTGTCCAGTTTATATAATTATTCTTGCAGCATGACTGAGTTCCTATTGTCTCTAATCTTCAATAACTCAAAGAATAATTTGAAAAATGAATCTATTTAAATCAATCCAAGTGAAATTCCTTTAAAATCTGATACATAAGAAAAAGGTAGAACGTTTGTTTCTCATTTTAGAAACTTATTTTCCATTGATAATATGCACTAGCTGAACTTTGCCATTGAATGTAATTTAATATAAAGTGCAACCAGCTCAATTAAAATCAGAAACATTTTTAAATACATAAGAATTAAATTTAAAAATAACAGAAGGCAGAAATTTAATTTTTATGATCAATAAGGGTTTTTGAATTATTAAACGTTCTAAATGTGAATATTGAATGTAAAGTGAATAGAGAAGTTATTGAATGTGTAAAAAAA
>BMAW01057368.1:467225-512987 GCA_019974015.1 Nephila pilipes | reverse complement strand
TCTTTAGATTCAACGTGCATCAGCCCCGGTTACACGGCAGGTGACAGCGATATCACTTTGACATTTTTGATTATAAAAATTACAACTGTTATCAAATTACTCAAAATTTCAGTGGTATATATTATGAATACAGAAACTTTCAAGCTTCGAAATTTTGGTCAGGAAATCATTTAAGAAATGTTTACATATGATAAATTACAACATAGGTTTATATTTAAACTTGATTTCGAATGATAACGAGAAGACAGAATACCTCGCAAATTTAATCCATAAACGATACAGTATAGAAATAAATTGATCCATCATAGCAGATAATCTATGAATTAGGTTTGTTGAGCAAAAAGGATTTCCATTTTAAATGTAACTTATATTGGAAGTCATCTTTTCTCAATACTGTACTCCTATTCTATATGAGCGTATTTTCCTGATTTATTTTATACCGACTGCAATGTACAAATAAATTTTAAAACTCTTTTTAGGTTCTCTCCCATTGCTTATAATTAAGAATTTTGTAGCTTGCAAACCAATATGTTTCTAATTTTTTCCTTAACAACAAAAAAAAAAATATTTTAAACCATGCTTCACTTCTTTGGTGAGATAGATGTGATTCGATTTTATGACATATCATGAAATATTTTTTTTCCTAACTCACTACAAATTGATTGGTATTTTTTATGATTCTGAGAAGAATTAAGAACAGTACGGAAATTGTTCGTTGCACCCGATTCTTAAATCCTGACTAATTTGACAATGATCTATGTGATGTGCTCCGATGCGGTCATAAATAGATGAGAAGTCACGTATTCAGACTGGAATCATAACAACACCCTCTAGGGAATAAATGAAGGATAAAAAAAACTGTTTTGTCCATTGTTATAATTTTTTCAAAACTCACAGAAGTTCCGGTTTTATAATTAATAGAGGTAAGTGGTTATTTTAATGATAAAACGAATGAAAGAGTTACAAAAGATCGTATAATTTTTTTGTCCTTCTTCTAAATGAATTAGAATATCAGATTTTAAAATTATTTAAAAAAAGAAATGAAAATATATATTGGCAATTTATAAAGTAAGCACTTAGCGAGAATATATAATTTTTTCAATCATAACCAGCTTTTATAATGAATTAGATGTTAGTAGCTAGATTTGATGCTTTTTTAATTTTTTCAGTAGAAGTATATTGTTTCTTTGTAAATGTTTCACGGAATTTTCTTTTGATGCTGTGCAGAAAGTGTGATATAACATCTATTTTTTTTCGCCATGAATTTTATTGAGAAACATACCTTTGAGAAACCTAAGCCATGGTCTTAAGCTATTGAAAGTAGCTGAATGTAACCTTCCAGTACCTAAAAGGCTACAAAATGCGTTCTATGATTTTTTTTTTTTTTTTGTTTTACTAATTGACATTGAAACTTCTGCACAATTTTTCGTTATTCTGTATTCCAGAACTGCTTCTTAGTTCTTGAATTTTATAAATATTATATAGAAAATTCTTTTAATAAATATTATATAAAGCTTTTTTCAACTGTCGGTATTTCTTAAAAATATTTATGTTTAAGAAACTCATTTAAAGGCCCTCAACATTTTATTGCACTAATACTCAATACATTTTGCATTTGGCTAAATGTTTGACGGAATTAATTACCATATGCAAAAAAATTTCATTAGAATTTAGCTGCTGTTCATAGCATTCCAGCAGACATTAATATACATATAGAGATCTAGTTTTGACAGAATGAAATCATCGAAAATGAAGTAATTTTGCTTCATTTATTTAGAGATACCTTCAAATAGAATGATATGTTACATTTTTTAAAATGCCTGATATTCCAAAATAAATAATACAGTAATTATACAAATTTTTTCTAACTTGATTAGATATCAGATTTGTAAGAAAATAAAAATTTCTTTCTACGTAAAAAAACACCGCCACTGCCATGCATGATTTTCTTCCTTTCTGATACACACACACACACACACACACACACACACACACACACACACACACATATATATATATATATATATATATAAGAGTGTGTGTGCGAATTTTTTTATTGTTTTTTTTGTGTGCCAGCGTATACGTTTTTTAGTATCCATCATGTAAGCGTACATGTGCTTCTGGATTATTCATTTCGAGGAAAATGTTTTTTAGCCTTACATGCCAATTCCCACGCTTAGTTCGTTCGCACATCTCGGAGTTTTTTTTCTTACCACATTCATTCAAATTTACAAACAAACTGTAAATATGATTAATGTAGTTGTGAATCATAGGGAGACTTGAGGCAGAAGCCTCGAGCGCAGAATGTGCTAAAGATTTATAATGCAACTCTCATAATTTTGTGCACAACTTGAGGAAGAAGTTAAAAGATATCGGATCCAAAGAAAGAAGAGGCTGAGCAAGAGCCACCATGATCTATGAAGATCGATATTCGTCCATTACAGTAAAACGTAATAGGAGTGTAACAGCTGTTTCGTTAATAGTGCTTTTCAGCTGTCTCGTTAGCTTCATGCAGCCACAGGAACTCAGAATTAAAGAATTACTGCTTTAGAAAGGTTATAAGAGGGAAATCTGTTTTTAAGACTTGCTGTTTGTGTCTTACCAACTTCGGCTCACAGAAGAGCCTGTACAGTATAGTGCTGATACATTCTATCCTGCACCTGAGAAAGAGGCCAGTATAGAAACGGAGGTTTGATGGCTTGTGCAGGCATATGTTGCACAGCGCAGCGATTTACATGTATTTTACAGCAGTCCTCTGACTGTTGTGAGGTACAGGGATGACAACTTAGAACCTTAAGAGATGCAGATAGCCATGATTTCAGTTTATGAATGACAATCCTCATCAATATAAAGCTTAACAGGGAGACGAATTTGTGGATATTGGGAATATTCTCTAAATTGATTGGTTAGTCAGACTTCCAGACTTTAACCTTTTAGAGAATATTTGGGATGATATTAGAAAAGTAACCCCTTCCCCAAACCATCCATAAAATAGTTTCGTCGAAGAGGGATCGACTGCTACAGGAACTCATAAATTGTCAAATTTCCGCCATGAATTAGCAGTGAGAAAATGGTGTAATTGTAAGGGGGGGATCATATTTCCCATTTTTGTTCCATTTTGTAAACTTTCTTTCAGAATTTCTTGCGCCGGTATGCCTTATCCATCAGTGTGTTCACTGTCTGTAGTACATTTTTGAGTTGCATTAGCTTATACCTAATCTCATTCGAATCCATCTAGTATTCTAGAGATAATACTAATGAAAAAAATACAAATCCTCTTAATTTTGAACACCAGTGTACGTAAAATTAAAAATCCAGCTCACATCTTTATATGTATTTCTGTATAATTTAATGTATATTTATAAATTATTTTTTTTGTTATTTTAGAATATTTTTGTATTTACTTTTCAACATAAAATGGTTCAAAATTGACAAATTATTATCATCATCTTTCGATGAATAATAGTCTAGCACAAAATTGGAAAAAAATAAAATTTCAGTAATAAATTCACTAAAATAATGTTTAAATCTAAAGTGTGCATTTTTCATTCACCGTTTAACATTTTGAAACCACTTAAAAAACTGCAAATTAATTAAGAAGAAATATATTTATAAATTTTTACTTATATGATTTAATTATTTAATATTTTTACTGATAAATATAACTATGAAAAATTCGTTAAAAATGATCTAAACCCTATGCAGAAAATTGAAGTGCATGTGCGTGTGTAATTTACAGTAATTTTTTGACAAAAAATTTGAATGATTTTGAAAACAAGTCTTTATAATTGAGATACTGAGCTAAGTAGAAAATAATTTAAGTGTTATATTTTTTTTGTGAAAATTATCCAAACCATAAGACATAAAATCTCAAAATATAGATCAGTTTAATGACTAAAGCCAAAAAAAAAATACAAATGAATATAATTAAAATGCAATTGTATGATATAAATTTTTTGATGAAATAGCTGCACAGTTGCCTCGTGCTCGGTTTCTCACAGCAAAGCGATTTCAATTCAGCCGAAATGTGTAGTACTCAGAATTATACGAATGTAATAAAGGGAATAAGACATAAGCATATAAATCGGTATTTTTCAAAACCTAAAATATCTTCATAATAAGCATATTTACTTTTAATCGAGCTGAAACTAATTTTACAAATGACTCGGAAAGATGTCATTCGAGATTTTTGCTTGTGAAGCAGAAGAATTAGCTATGTGTGCCAGTTTCATGTCTAAATATTGTTTTAGAGCAAGCGGTATGTGCATTCATCTTCATTTATGACCTCCATTTTGTTTTGTCATGAGAGAGAATGCTATCTCTTGTATCTAAATTCTAGCACCCCCAGCGCCCTATTCTTAGTTAAACCCTGGCAATCGACATTTACGCTCGTTAACACAATCATTGTATTTGTAACCGTGAGGGATCACTACTTTGAGCAGACGACTGCAAAATTAATTTTAGATTTGACGCTATATTAAGAAGCCTTAGCATAAATCACACCATTAGTAGCAGGATTTATTTTCACAGATCGTGTTTTATAACATTTCTTTATAACTTTAGATACAACATCAAATATGTCTCAAATGCTTGTATGAGAGATATTTTTAACATTATGAAAGAATTATCAAGAGTAATTTACTTAATTAGAAGAAATTTAAAAATCAAATCTTGAAAAAATAAAGAAAAGCTACATGGATGTGTTATTAACTTATTCAGATTCTAAAATTTCAAAATGAAATTTAGTCATAAATATTCGTAATGTGTACTTATTTATTGGTGAAAAAAAAAGAAAACAAAATATTAGACAAATTATCTGTAATGCCTTTTTCCCTTAAGTATTCATTTCGTCATTATATTAATATGTAAAAGTAAGATTTTTTAACGTATCCAGTGACCGCGGTAGCCTAGAGGTCATGGTCGCGAACTAACGTAGAATCGTGGGTTCGAGACTTGGAAGTCACTGAGACCCGCCGTGTAGCAGAGGCGTGAAGGGGAGTTAAGAGAGGGGGAAGCCAGTTCAATTGACCTCGTCACTTGAACGATGTTCAAAATTACGAGGTCCATCGCCAATTCCCGTGTCACTTCTAGTGCGTCGTTAGTAAAACAAAACCAATCCTATATTTCACTTTTTAGTTTTAGAGTTTGTCAATGAAAAAAAAAAATCATCTCTAGCGTAAAAGTTTGCCCTTTTCGCCAATCTTACAACAAAGAAAAAAAGAATAAACTCGATAGTAAGGGTCTCTTGTAGGGAAAAAATGTATGCATAAACGCAAGGGAGAAAATAATAATAATAATAAAAAAAAAAAAAAAAAAACCGACTAGTTTAGATTGACGATCTCGCATTTCCTGTAGAGTGACCGATTATTATGGTGACCGGCCAATATCGCTACATGTGGCAAATATATGAATAAATACCAATGATTTAATAAAGTTTTAACTGTAATAAGCTATTAAGTAATATTAGTTATTGTACGATGTATAAGATGCAACAAAATGTTGTTGAAAAAAATGAAAAAAAAAATTATGCAAAATATGAATCCATTAAAAGTCTACATTTGAAGGTCCAGGAAGGGCATGTAGCCTTTGAGGCTGCAGATGCCTCACTCTTGACTTTTGTCGCTTATTTGCTTACTGTGCTCATTTTTTCTCACGGGTGAGGTAATACAAGATTCCGAAAATAAAAATAAGAATAAGAATAGAGAAGTTAAAGCAACAAAAAACTTTAAATATTTCAGAAATTAGAAAAAATTGTTTTTACCATTTTAATATGCTTTCCTAAATACATAACATATTAATACTAGATTTTCATATGATAAGACATTGTATAAAATGAGAACAGATTGAGTGTATGACATCCGAATCCACGTATTTACTACAAAATCCGTAAAACGTAACATTTAAATACCGAAAAACGAAGGTACTAAGTCATCAAGTTATTGAAAATGTTACATTTCGCCCGGAAACTATGATCACATGTGTTTCTTTAAGAATCTGCGCACGCGATGAGTCACCGAAAACATTGTTTTCCCAGAATTCATTCAACGCACTCTGAATTATAGCGTGCTAACAGATGTAAAATGCTTCATAGTTCAACAGTATTTCAAAAGTGAACAAGTCAAAAACGGAACTCTCTGTTGTGTTATTTCCCTCATCATATATTTCTCAAACAACGTCTAACATGCTAATTTTTTTTTGTTTCCAAAGATAAAGCATGAAACCAGAAAATGGAATTTAACGAATGCGAAAAAGGCGTTCGTAACAAATAAAAAAGTTCTCCAATGCTTTTGCAAAAATAGGAAGTAGCCAAATTTTAGGGGACAAATTGGTCAGGTGAGGAAAAGAGTAAATGTTTTTTAAGGTGTGCAGTTTAAAATTTTGTTTGGAAATACCTTATAGTTGTCTGATATTACATTCACCGACTGTATGAACTTTTCCTGGGCAAACTTTTGAGGATTGGATCAAGAAACTTCGATTTTATAAAATTAAATAATGAACATAAGCTCAAACAACAAATGTTTGATAATAATTTTGATTCAGAATTTTAATAATTTTCCTATTTATATAATAAAAAAAGAAAAATCACAGTCATTTATAGTAATTTAACTACTTTGAGTTAAATAATAAACTATTTAAATGAATAAATTTCACATATTTTTCTCTCAAAAGTATTTCCATTTGTAAGTAAGGAACAAATCAGGTATTTTTCAAATTACAGATTCAGATTTAGTTCTAAATTATATCCATGAAATATTTATTCCATTCTTTTATTATATTTATTTAAAAAAATTTCGTTTGTAAAAATCATGAAAATAGCAAATTATTTCCTCACAAATAACATAAGATATAACATTTTGATTTTGTTTAGGTTATTAATATAAAACTAAATTATTCTTCAGAAACTATTTTTATGAAATTCCTCACAAATATTTTTTCTTGGGTTATTTTATTCTTATTTATACGTTATTGGTTCTTATTACAACTTATAAATTATGTACAACGTCTAAATTTTAATTATCGCTATTTTGTTGGTCTGCTTGTCCCCCTTTTTTTTTACTGAAATGTTCAATGCATAAAAAACTGACAAATAATTGCATTGTATAGTTTTCTGTATCATTTTTAATGAACTAGTGTACTATAACAAAAAAAAACTATCTTAAAATTTAAAATATTGAAGCTAAAATAATAATTCAGATTTTTAGTTCACACAAATTTAAATTTATACAAATCGTATAAATAAAAATTATTCGTATCTGAAACATTTTTTCCTACAAAGGAAAAAATGTTTCAGATACGAATAATTTTTTAAGCATAATAAATGCGTTAAACAACAAATTTGAATTTTTAATTTTTGCCTGGAATTAATGTCAACCGACGTTAGAAAGCCGTTTATATAATATAAATTTAAATCGCATCAAAGACAGAAAAAAAATCTAGTATAGTTCAGTGTTAGACAATTCAACCCAAAAATATCTCAGCATGGAACAGTTCAGAGTACGCTGAGATGCGTCGCACAAATGTAACAAACGAAACCTTTTCTGTTTAGAATTTAGATGGTAGCATTAGTTAATGTCAATATTTCATAGTCGATAAAGATAGCAGTACTTAGTAATCAATCACAATTCCTCGTGATCTGTCATAATGTAGTCTTCAATAATTTAGAACATTTTCTTTTACTGTTCGATTTTTGAGTGGTACAAATATTTCAAATCATCCCCGATAAATTTCACGCTCCCCCCCTCCAACTGTCAAACCCGTCACAACTTCAAAACTAGAAAATAGCCTTATATATTTCTGTCCTCTTATCAGAATTCGGCCAAGAAACTTTTAAGAGTGTATTTTTAAATCTGTCTAAAATTGTGCCTTTGACTGGCGCAGTCTGGCGTAGATGAGTTAAAAATATTATTGTCAGATTAGAAAGTGAAGAAGTCTTTTAAAAGAAACCGCCCACTTTGGAGCACAAATAATCTAAAAATACTGGGTTGTGTAGGGTTTTTTTTCCTGCTGTTTTTATCATTCTTTCCATTTAGAATTAAAGTGGTTCTTCAATTGTTGGGCGATACTCAACAATTGTTGAAGTCGCAGCTGAATTACTTCGCCTGTCGTCAGCGGGAAATTCAAACTTTTCACCGACCAGAGAATGACAAGCATGACTGCATTGTTAGTCATTTGAGAGTCCATAGCTTACGTATTTACAATTGTTTCTGTAATGATTTTGAGAACTCACCTTCTACATTTATGAGACATTGTATTACACATTTGTTTTTCTTCGGTTAAAAAATCTACATAAATAAACTAAAGCACACGTAGCGGATTTCTGTTCTAATGAGATTCCAGTTTGTAAATAATTCAAAATTTGAGTGTAAATATTAAATCCCTTTTAGCGTATTGTAAGAATTAAAGGTAATTTTAATTTTACTTTATATAGTTAAAAGGTAGACAACTAGTTTCTCTTCATGATAAGAGGGAAATATGTTTTCATTCCATCCAATATGTGTAAGCTTCTAACAAAATATTTCTAAATGTATCATATTAATTAAAGTCTGAAAATGGAAAATATAATTTTTAAAAGTTAGTAATTATTACTGTTTGAAAGTGTTGTTAAGCATTACATTTATAAGGCAGTAATGCATTAGAAAATAAAATATCAAGTGCAAAGAAAGATAAGTTTAACAATGCAAATTATGAAATAATTATAAAAAATGTCTTTTTTTTTTCTTGTAAATTTATAATTTAATTTCCTGGGGAATATTTGCACGTTCAAAAATATATGCATATCTGTGTGTTACTTATCTATGAATAACTGGTATTTGTATATAAACAACTCTAAAGACAATTGAATATACTCTTAACAAAAAAATTGTTTTCAAGAAAGCGGGAATTTTTTATTGAAGAAGTGATAAATTGTCAAAAAGATATCGTTAGAGTGGCTTGGAAACAAGCAGTAATTTCAATACCACAAATTGCTGTTAAAATTATTTGTTTGAAAAAGGAAATTAATTAAATTTCAGAAATCTGAAAAGGATATAATCGATTTATACTTTCAGTTTCAAAGTGAATAAAAATGAAAGAATTTTTTAAAAAAAAATAATCAAAGTTATATGTTCATTGTCATCATTCATTTAAAGATGTTAAATGTTTCCCTTTCTTTAAATATGAAACTATGAAAAATGTTACTTTTAAAATCTTACTCTCCTTTTCTCGGTAAGAAATAAATTGCATCTAAGAATAAATTACTGCTTTTACTAAGTAAACAGAATTCTTTTATACTCAATCAATACGTACAAATATTCATTTTATGTGGTATTTCAATAATATTTAGAAAGAACAAAATTCACATTTCTTTACATAAAAGTATGAACGCATAATTTAAAACGCTTTTAAGGATTTAAAGTAGGTAAAAAAAGTATATGTGCTTATGTGCCTTTTTTATCTTAAAAAAATGAAGAAATAGCGTTGTAAAACTTTTATATAATTTTATAAATGCTAAGTTTTGTTTTTATAAATGAATCAAAATGCGATTTATTGAATGAAAATGTTTTGGTTGCTAATTATTACTTAAGTTACTATTTCTGCATTTTGAGGAATTGTACTTGGATCGAGTTATATTTTATATAACTTAGAATAGTATTTTTAATCACTTCTCGAATATGTTTGTTTTGTATTGAGGAAAGTAATACGATGGCTGTTATAGAATGATCTTATAATTTTGATCTCTGAGCAGATACTTCACTATCACCAAACTTCCCACCATGTCACATAAGGGATTTGAGAGATATTTCTATTGTATTTACAGCAATTTCTATTATTCCACACAAGTATTTTTGGTAGAATCACGACTTGAACTTCCCCATTTTCATAACTGGCAACTTAACCTATATGTTTCACAGATCCTTCAGTAACTTCTCAGAAAAGTTATTCTGAGCAATCTGATACTGTCCATCTTTAGCTGATTTCGATTTTAAAGTTTCTCCTGAGCAATAAAAATCGACTCATACAAATTTCCTGTGACAAAGGATTGCAGGAACGGGTTTTCTTAAGAAACGGAATAAGAACTTAGATACTTAATATTAAATAATGATACTTTGTTTATTTATGTAAAAATATTAGTTCAGTTTTCAATTTTGAGAAATGCGGGACAGGTTTTGCTCTTGTGTTCTTGATAAACAAAAATGAGCGTTGTTTATTTTTAAAGAGGTAACAAATTTATTTTCTACTAAATTATAAAGTAGACATAAACATGTTTTTAATATAATTTAAAGAAATTTTCAGCACATTTAACATAAATTTAGTAAAAAAAAAATGTGAATTCATCTTACAGTAAGCTATCTCTTAACCAGTGGCTATGTTATCTGACTATTGACACGAAATAGATCGATCAAACCATAGAACAAGTAATATAGACACTAAATTACTATGAGTAGAATTAATCACGTTACTGTTCACACCTACTCAGTTCTTAACAAAATACTCTACCTTAAATGAAGAGATTATAAATTAAAAAATTTGATGGGAAAAAAAAAACCACACACACATCGCTCAAGTATCTTGAGAATCATTGCGTTAGTCTAATAATTGAACCAAGGTTTTTTTAAAAAATTACAACGGCACATATTGCTGATGAATTAATTTTTAATAACAAAATGACTCATTTTTTGAATCTTTGTTTTAAAGTAGAAATTGTAATTTAAATTTTATGCTGCCTTCATGAAAATTAGATTGTTCTTGATTCACAGTTCAAGGTCACACAAATGTTATTATATTTCTATTAAACCGTTTCAGTGATTGAAACATATTTATGAAACTAAAGAATACATGTATGTAACTCATATAATGTAAAAAGTATGTATTGATCAGTTTCTTATATCAAATCTTTGTCACCTGGACAATAAAAAATACATTGAAACAACGCAATAAATACACATACAAAAGAGGACGAAGATGCCGGAAGACATCGAGCTCCCGTTTGTTTCGACGAAGTCCTAAATTCTATTATTAGACAACACCCTAGAAAACGAGAGCAGGTTTCATCTTACATTCCACAAACCACCCTCTCTCTCTCTCTCTCTAGACAATAACCTCCTGTCTTCCTTCCTTCCTTTACTCTAAGTAAAACAACTGTTCTGTTTAGCTGCCAGATTGCTTATTAGAGCGAAAGATTGCCGAGTTGGAAGTCGTAGAATTTTTTTCTCGCTCCTAAAGTATGTGAGCATGTATGATCAGTAACACATGGAGGGTACCTTGAAAATAAAATGCACTAAACATAGGGACTTTCTTTGTGTCTCTGTCACGCTTGAGAGAAACGCTTCTGTTATCTGATGTTAACCTTCGATGTTCTCTGACATTGTTTTTCAAAGTAGGAACATCACTTGCTTGATATGTAATGTTAAATTACCAATCAACGCAAAAATAATTTTAATAGCTGAAAACAAATTAACGTATGATTTTGACGCATATCACCCATAACTAAATTAAGCTGTAGTTTTCTTGAAAAAAAACCCGAATAATTGTGTTGATCATATTTCAAGGTACTGTATTTTACTTCTTAGAAACTTTCTAATGGTGTGTTCAGTTCAAATTATGAAATCAGGAAAGTCATAGCTTTAGAAAAATTGTTTCGAAAGCACCTATAATCTTCATAGCATATAAATTGTAAAAACAAATTATATGAGTTACATTTTCATTTAAATTGGTTTTACGCAATAGTGCTTATAATACTATATTTACAATACTTATTTCTTATCTTCATATTATTGAAAAATAGTATTAATAACAAATTTTGTAACAACATTTGAGAATTTTTTTTTCTTAAACTATATTTTTATATCCCATAACCATCAAATCATCAAAACTCAAGATCGAGATTCAGCGATTAATCATACATTTGTCATAATGAGTGCTTAGTATGTTCCATAATAACTGAAACATTGCATTATTTGGAACTTATTCTTTTTTTAAAATATACTTGATTGACTTTAATTTTATATTGAAAAATTACGGCATTGTTAAAAAAAATTGAAATATACTCTTATGTAATATAAATAAGAAAATAATTGCAATTACACTGCATTAATCGATATGAGAGACTTTGCTAATTTCTTCAAATGATATATTAATTTCTTATACTTCAAAAGTAATAAATAAAATAAAAGTTTATATAATAATGTTTTGAAAATCAAATCAAATCATACCACTGAATTGGCAGTGTGACTGCATTTTAATTAAAATTATAAACAACAAGGGAACGCCGGTAACATAAATGGAGACAAAAAGCAAAATTTCTTCAAAAGAAAGGTTTAAATTTAGATCATTGTCAAAATTTATTACTAATTTGATGCAATAAAAGCATATTACCTTTTATTTTTCTAACGAGAACAATGATATATGTTAGGTTATGCTAAATTCTAATTTTTTTTTGTTTTGTTAACTTAGTGGAAGGAAGGGAACTCACTTTAATTTTATTTGAAAAAAATTAAGAAACAACAGTATGAACTTTTGTTTAATTAATAACTAAACACAAGAAAAAGAAACTTCATTCAAGATAATATATATTTCTAAGTTATTATAAGAAAAAAATTAAAAATTCATGAAATGTACTAAATGAAAAATTTGCCTATTTAAATAAAACGTAATTATTTATAATACAAAATATTTTAAAATCCTAAAATATATTAAAATATTTATTGCGTACATTTATTTATTTAAACTTTTAAAGTCCAAGAAAATTGTTAGTGTTATTTCTTCACTCTCCATCATACATTTTTTTAAAAATCCTAATCGAAAAAAATATAGTAAAAAATTATACGTTCTTATAAATGCATGAATATAAATGATTGAGATTATTTGAATAATTATTTGCAATATTTGTTTGTGTGCCCTCTAAACATAATCAGAGGGCACACAAACAAATAATTTAAATAAATACTAAGATATTTTTAGACGAGCATGTTAATATTTACATACAATTAACTTTCCTTTTTTTATGAATTAGAAAAGTACTTTTCTTAATTAATAAATATACATATTATTCATTCGTGATTGCAATGAAATATTTATAAAGTGTATAATTAATCAGAGCACAATTCACGTTATACATATCTCGTTTGTGCACATTATACATCTAAACATAATATCAAAATTATAAAATATATTCAAAACTAATTCAGTATTATTTCAGCATTGGAGGAAGTATTGAAATTCAACTTACTAGTCATGTGGCTGATCAGCGGCTGTAAAAGAAGAAAAACAACATTATTTGATTTGATTACATTACATTAAACACATTCTTAAATAATTGTTTCATATTGAAATAAGAAGTATATACAATGCTCATAGAATATTCAGAAAGTTACAAAAATATTTAGAGAATTTTTACTTTTCAAAACGCACATTCATCTTCTGTTCAGAATTGTAAGAAATATTTCAGCGAACACAGTTTTAAAATTGTAATTTTAATACTTTTGCATCATTTATGGAATAAATGAAAGAGAAATTATTCTGAAAATACTTGTTATTTTAATTCGAATACATAAGAGAGAAAATGATCAAATCAATATTTTGCTTCTGATCACTCAATTTTCTGTTTTTTAAAGATAAAAAAAATTCCAAAAATATGTAAAAGAAATTTTTTTTTATGAATTACATCATAATAATTTTCTTTTCTAAAAATATATGCGTAAATACTTAGCAAGAAGATATAAGAAACTGATTTATTTTTATATAAATAAATCCATTTAAATTTTTCTCGAGGAACAGAATTAAAATCATATTTCCACTATTGTAATCAAGATAAGTATCATGATAATTTGATACGACACTTTCCATTTCTTAAATTTTTCTACTTCTCATAAGTTAATGGAGAATAAACATTTGTTGGCTACTTGCAGTCTCCAAGAAACTTTTAAATTGTTTGATGGCAGTTGGAAATTCATCTAGTTTAAAAAAAAGCTTGAAATAGAAAGTTTTACAGTACTTTGGAATCGAGATACTAGACAAAAACTATCAATTTTGATTAGGCATTGATGTAAGAGCTTTGCGCCCTTTCGTTGAGTCGTAGAGTAGAAGGTAATCAGTCAGGCTCTTTTTTGCTTCTAAAATTACCCTTTATTTAAAATGTGAGGAAAAACTGCGCCTGAAATCATGATAACGTTTCGTTTCAAGCAAAAACCGAAGGTACACTTAAGAACTATTTTAATTAAAAAACTTCTAAAACGTGAAATGAGCGCAAAAAGATGTAAACTAAGCTTACATTTATCAAAAGATGAGGCTTGGCGCACGCCCAAGAACAACATTATCTAGATTTTGAGCTTCTGATTTCGCCTTCTTCTAATGAAAGCTGTTTTCTTTTTTTTAAAACCCAGTTTAACTAACCGCTTTGAAACAGACACCAAAATATTATGGCACCTCATAAAAAGCCGCGTTAATGTTCTACTTTGAAAGAAATATTATTGTGTTAGGGACTGAATGATGACAGTGAATGAAGTTAATTTCGGTTTAAATGTAAAATATTTTTTTTCAAGAAAACCCCATTCTTTAGAGAAAACAATTTTTAAGCGAATGAAGTATATATTATTGTGCTAAGTTATATAAGAGAGAGATCCTTAACCTCATATGACAAAGGTCTGCCTGTTTTATAAAGGTCTTTCTGTATGTAAAACTATAATTGAGACAAATATGTATTACTGCTACATATATAATTGCGAAGAAAATATTTTCACATAGTTTAAAAAAATAACCTGATTATAAAAGAATAATTAGACACTTTTATAAAATTAACAGAAAATCTAAAACTTTACTTATTTGGTATGAATTAGTTAACTATGAAATATGTATACTTAGATTATACATATTTCAGACTATTAATCGAAATTAAGTCGATTTTTAAAGACATTTATATGAATTATAAATCTGTTAAAAATATGTTTATCATTTCCCTGAATTTTGATGGAATAAAAAATGCTCAAATGCTTTGGAATTAAAAATAGAAATTATTCCATAAATTTTGAATTGGAAACAGTTAGATTTAAATTTTAAATTAATATTGTTTCAAATTCTGATTTTAAAAAAAGAATTAGATTAATAATTATAATTTATTGTGCATGCGTATTTTTGGTATCTCTTTTAATTTAAAAATATATTATTATTTAAAAGGCTGAAACATATCAAACAAATTAATTTTATTAACAGTAAAAACTGCTTCATTGTGTATTGAAACTAATAAGGAATTTAACAATTCATAGCAGTAAATTACGCACTCCTTTCTTGACTTTATATAGTAAATTTCATGACTCTAGAATCAGTGTTAAATTTCATGAATCGCGATTTGAAAAATTGAGACTTTCCTTAATTGATGTTACATAACTATACATACATACATAAACTATACATTTGACATACGATTTATTTAAAGAGTCTAAAATATCGAACTTTCTAACTATGGTTAATAGTGTTAACATCTCAATTCATTGCTTTTAAAAATTGCATCTTCGAACCTCGCTACAAACCATAAATTTCAAATAATCATTATTACTTTATGATTGTTTGTGTACCTTATAAATGGCGTTTCTCTAAAATGTTAGTTATATTTTCTGTTACAAGAGTTATTTTATCTACGATCACAATAATTAACTTAACAAAAAAAATGCAATTTAATCCAGCTCTTTGTATATTTGAATAAATTATTTAGCAAAATCAAAGTGAGCTTATTAGAAGAGAAACAATCGATAGAACAGTATAAAATCATACACACAAGATGAAATAACTAAAGGTATGAGCAAACTTTATATATTTGAGCAAACTTTATATATTTGAGCAAACTTTATATATAAACTTTATAAAATATATTTGAGTAATATTCCTAATATTTTAGAAAACTCACTGGCTTTTGTTTTCATACAACCACAAAGTGTCGTTCCTGATCACTTTTCAGAATTAAGTATGAAATGAACGCGACTTGTTTAATCTAATTTGATTTTTTTCCAACCAATTCACGATAGTTTCAGTTTGAATAGAAGTCGCCTCATTAAATTATTAGTGCTATGAATAAATTAATACGTAAATATTTATTTCATTTCCATTTTAGGGCAGTAATAATTATATTTAGCTTAAAGTATAATCAATTTAATAATTTATCATTTTAGTTTATGTTAATACCTGAAAAGAGGATATTATTGTCTAATTTAATATTTTAACGTTTGTTTTAATTCTGAAATGTAATTGAATAATATGATTTTTGTAACATATATAGAATTGTTTGTTTTATTTTATTGGCAGTCAAAAGTTGACATTGTTTTTTCGTTAAAAGCTCTATTTTACACACACACACACAAAAAAAAAATCTTAAAATAGAATTGTAATTGAGTGGGTGTATGGCAGTGTATTTAATTATCACGAGCCTTTGTACAGAAGATTGAAATAATTATTATAAAAAAAGTCAGCACCTTTAATGGCTAAATATGTTCTGTGCAAAACTTTATGTAGAACAACTCATATTTCTTTTTGCTGTTTTTATAAACCCAGGAACATAATTTAAAAATTATGAAAAGTACACTTAATTTCGCTTAAAATATAATCACTGCATGAAAAATATTGGGGAATAAGTATTTTTATCCGTACATTATTAATAAGGATATTTCTTATTTTATTTTAAGAATTTCTTATTGTTGGCATACTACTCTAAAGCTATATGATTGCAGCTCGATGTTTAATTTTTGAGAAATCATCAAGGATTATTTCCTTTCATTTTAAAGTGTTGAGGAATTTAGTTACTTTCGCTTTTTCATTACTCTGGGTTTTTTTTCCCCAATTTTCATGTGATTGTGAACAAGAATTAAGAAATACTTGTGCATCAAAAATGTTTCATTTGAAAAAAAGAGGCAATTTACTGACTGAGTTGGTTTTTTGTGGATTACACTGATAATTAATATCAAAAAAATTGCTTCGCAATCTTTCTGAAAATAGTGAACTTCATTAATTTTGTGTGATAAAGCCCAAAAATGAAGAGATAATATGAAGAACAACAATAAAAACAGAGTTAAAGAGATAAAGATCTTCAAAATTGCTCATTTAAGAAGAAATAAATTTTAACGCGATCCACATAAGTAAACTTTGAGTAAAATTTAAGAAGAATCTAGGTTCATATTAGAATGATGGAACAAAAGTACATGTATAAGTAGTGAAACTGTGCATGAAGTGTCTGAGAAAATCAGTTATAAAGAATTTTCAAAAGCATAAGGTATAAAAATATTTAAAGACATAGAAATATTGATATATTGAAAAAAAAAAAATACTCTCATGATGTATTTATTTAGTAATGATTTCGCATTAAGCTAACCAAATGAAAAAATAATAATTTGAAAATTTAGTTTTACAAAATATAGGACAATCACTTTATCAAATTGTGTTTTTTAAAGAAATAAAACACACGCCAGTATTAAAAAAAAACCAATAGCAGCATTGTGGAGTGCATTAAATATCTGACGGAGAAAAAAAAAAAAGGGGGGGGGCATTTCTACTGAAGCATCTAAACATTTTATTAATATTATACATGGAACAGTTATCAAAAAGAAAAAAAAGCAGAGAAGTAATATATATATATATATATATATGACTTAGTCTTAAATCAAGGGAGACCATCCCGCGACACGCCCACTGTGAATCTTTGGTCCATGGAGCTAGATTAGACGAAGAAATGTTTACTATACATTTAAGAACCATTCCACCATAAGTCTCTCATATTATAACTCATAACCATGAGAATATCCCAGTACAACTATCGTCACAATTTTTATTCTGTATTTTTGTTCAGAAACAAAGTTGAGCTCATTTTAAAAATACATACTGGCTGTCCTGTATCAGTGGGCTATACACAATATATACTTAATTTACAAAATTACTGGAGAGCCCGGGTGGGGCGGATGTGATTGCTAGACGCGTGATGGATATACGACGCGGAGCCTCGAAATCGAGCTGCAGCCAATTTGTCTGGAGTAAGTCTAACATATTCGGAAGCATATGGGTCCAGGGAAACCTACTGCTCTGGGTCTTTAGATCGCTAATAATTTAATCCCAGTGTTGTGTCGGGACTGTAAGACGTTTTTAAAATTATGTCTCAAACAAATATAAATTTGGCATAGCAAAAATAAAATTCTTTAAATTTTTTTAAAAAAAATTCATTGTGATTAGTATAAAGAAAAAAATAAATTGCTGATGGAAACAAATAATACAGTGAATAATAGGAAGAACTGTATACTATTTTACTATTCAAAACTTCAAATTATCGAGAAACGATAAAATATAAAGTAGGAAGAAACATTATGACACATGGTGACTATGAACTATGTAAAAAAGAAGTAATAAAAAAAAAATCGAAGCAGACAGAATTTAAATCGTGATTAAAAGTTCAACGAAGATTTTTTAAATCAGCATTGCAGCAATCATCCAATATTGAGAAAGTAAGTTATTTCATTTCATTTCTAATTGGTAAAAAGATTTAAAAAAAACATTTTTCGGATAGTGAGTTTGTAAAAGTATGCTTAGGAACTGTTATAGAATATCTTAGGCCTTAAAAAGTAAATTTGCTTATTGGAGTCGATGTCTTCATATTACATTCTGAAAGATATGGAGGAAATGGACAGTACACACTCGGCTCTATCGAGCGACACGAGGCGAATAAAGGAAATGAGAGAACAAATTGCAAGCTTTTATACTTAGGAGTATCAGGAGTTTTCCTTAATTTACTGCAGAATGCTCTCGATTTCTCTAATGATATTCGAGGGAAAATAGTAGTTTCCCACGACTCGAGAGACGAAAATAGCAGTAATTTTTAACGTGAGAAAATTTATTAGTCTATCGAATTTTTTTTAAAAAAAAGGATACTAAATCGAATTGAACGGAAAAAATTCTTACTTTAATATCAACTAATACACATTTGACAAACATTAACTCAAATTAAAATATTTCAACTGTCGTCAATAGTCTTTATTTAAAAAAAAAAGCTTTTTCTGAAAGTTATTCCTCCAATTTTGCTGATGGAATCTAGATTAAAGTGTAAAGAGTGGATGTAAGTGGTGGTTGTAAGTCGCAACCATTATTATTATTTTTTTTTCAATTCTAATGAAGTTTTTCGCAACAAATTTAAAGTAAAATATTACTCTTCGTTAACTAAACACAGCAAGCTCTAACAAGAATGTAATTATGTTAATTAAAAAAAACTGTTTCGCTTAGTGATAGAGATAAGATTGTTTTAAGATCCCTAGTAACCTTAATTTACTCGAATCATTAAAAATATATTTCTAAGTATTCAAAACTAGGTATTATAACTGCTTTGTGGATTATTCACTTAAATCTAATTCAGAATAAACTGCTTCCTAATAAGTGTTTCATTTCTGGAACTAATGATCAGGATCGAATGATATTTGAATAAAGATTCTTATTACCAAATTATGCCAATAATAATAATAATTAAATACTTAATGGTGAAACCTCATTTCAAAATTTAATTAACAATTTCAATTAATTAAGAGATTACTATGATAATTTATTTGTTCAGATTGTTATATATTCGTCTGGCTGTAAAAAAATTAAAAACATTTTTGAAAGTATCCTGGTTTTTATTACGATTATGCCACTTTTTTTTTTTCGAAAAAATTATTTTATCCCAGAAAAAGGGTTAAATTCACTTAAATGAATGATTAACGTTTATTTTTTCTTTTCAAAATCATTTACCTAATTTAATTTCATTTAGATTTTCAGTGTAGCTTTCTCTCTTCTTGTTTAAATAACGGAACCATTTTAATAATAATATTTACAATTAAAAATGTACATTTCTAATTAATATACTTACGGCTGAAATTGAGGTTGATGGAAGCGGACACTTCACCATATTTGTTCTTTGCGGTCACTTTATACATTCCCGCATCTGTTTCGAAAACATCGTTCAATTCTAAAGTAATATTATACTTATTAGGACCAATTTCTTTCGTAGTCACTTTAGTCCTTTGATCATCGTGTAAAGCCACATCTCCTCTGTACCACTGAATGGCAGCTTTGGGATTAGTGACCAATTGACACTCGAAGACGAGCTTATTGCCATCGTCTTCTTCGCGCAACGTAGGTTTTTTCGTGAAGGTGGGTGCCACTTCTTCATCGGCTACACCCATCTTGACCCTTCTTTGGGTGGGTCAAAGGACCCTCGAATCTACAAGCACAGTTGTTTCCTTTCAAACAGGGGATTCAGTGTTGCCCATGCATAAAGGAGATGTTTCTGGAAAGAAAACACGATACAATTATTATTTCATCATTTCTTCTCATTTGTAAAGATACTTTAATGTTAAGATGAGTTTTGTCCGATTCAAGCTATTAAGAAAGTTACGTAAAATCTTAGAAAATATTTTTTGTCCATAATAGTGGTTTTTCTCCAGCCTGACATTATTAACTATAATATTTTGCATCATTATGATATGACTAGAAAAAGAAAGTAATTCTCTCAAAAAAAAATTTTTTTCTCCATGAAATACCAACCAAGAATTTTTTTTTAAATAAATTATTTGTGATAAAACCAAAAGATTTTTTTGAATTTATTTTTGAAAAAATTAATTGAAATTCATACAAAAAATTTTTAGATTATTTAAATTACAATGAAAGAATTTGATTACATTATTATTTAATCTTAAGAAAGTTGACTGATGTCATAAACTGTGTGATACTGAACTTTTAATATAATTCTTATTTTTTTAAGTAATAACACGAATTTATTTGCTTTTAAATTCAATTCTTCATTAAGTAGATAAGTGCATTTTATTTTCGGTTCTTCAGTCACATAAAACATGAAAAGATAGTATTTCAAACTTTTAAATCTGTAACTTATATATAGTAAATAGTTAGATCCAAAGCACACCACTGGGTAACAAAGAGTAGGATATACCATTTTGAATGCGGAAATAAATTCCATGAGGATTATCTTGTTCATCTGGCCAAGCATTAACTTACTTATCTCTACTGATCTAATTAAAGTTTTGAGAACATAAATTAAAGCCACGATAAAAATAATCGATAGAAATATGATATATAACAATTTGTAATTAGTAATGAATTGAAAGGAAATTTTAAATTTTAAAAAGTACTTAAAATGTAGCTCTATACTCAAAATTCCCAACATTTGTTATTCTTTTAAGTAAATTGTACTCTTGATACAACCTATCAGGTTGAAGAACACTAACATTAGAATAATTTCTGTTATATTCCTACGAACTTTTTCATTTTTCAGTTTAACGAATCCCTTTTACTACGTACCGTAAAATATTCCTTAGATATTTTATATTTTCTTTGTCTTTAAAACTGAATGTACAGTAAAACAACTGCTCGATTTTTTCTGTTACATTAAATTTAGATTAATTGAATTAAAATTGATTCTTTTCAAAACGCAACATCAAAAAGGTTTGAATTTTTTTTGTTTCTGTCAATTTTATTTAATATCCAATAGCGTATACAACTTCTATGCGTAAGGTGCAAAAAATAAATTCTTTAAGGATACGTTAAGATTAAACGATTTATTTGGGATTTGATTCATAAAAGCATCAGTAAAATTGATTATGATTTTGCAACTTTTAGTCAAAGTACCCAACTGATATCATGAAGCAACAATTTGTTAAATGACGAAGAACTAATGAAAAGTGAGTTGCATATGTGTTATTTAAAAATTCTAACCTCTTAAATTTCATTTATAATTTCTACAAATATGGTAGAAGACATTAAAAAAAATTAAGAACATGTTCGAAACAAGATAAGCTCTATGATACTAATTATTTGATACAGGTGATATCAGATAATTTGATTTGTTTGTTCTTATTTTATGTAATTGCATGTTATTAATGATATTAAACATCTTATAATATAAATATAATAGTATATACTAATACTATAAATAAACTATTGCTTAAAAATATCAGAATTATAATGGATAATAACTGTTGGAATATAATAAAAATTTTACTAACATACTATAATCATAGGAAAATTGAAATAAAAAACATGATTTTTTTTGAAAATTAATACCAGAAATAAGGATATAAAGCATTTAAAAATAACGTTTATCAGAAGATGGTTCTCCATTATATGTCTGAGAAGCGGTTAGATATGTTTTATAAGATCCTAAATATCACATTACTTTATAATAAATACGCACATACAAAAAATATTTCAGAAACGAATTAGAATGACCGATAAGAGAAACAAATCCAAAAATTAACATGCAAAAACTCTTGAAGTAAAGAAATATATTAAAATTAAAAATAACAATTGCTGAATTACATGCTAAAATGCAATAAACATAAACGCATATCTTATTAATAATCAAGGCGAGGAATATAAAGTTAAAAATATTTAAAACCATTTCATCCCATTCTTATCTGTTAGAAAAAAATCAAATTATCTATTACCAAGAAAATCCCCGACTTAAGTGAAAACATTATGAATATTACTTTATTAAATTCATAAAAAAAACTAAAAATAGTAAAATTATCAACAAATTTTATAAGAAAATACGTAAATAAATTTAAAATAAGTATGGTTTTTAAATATAGTTCCTTTGTAAAATAATTAAATTTTAAAAACAATACAGAAAACGCCGTACATATAGTAAAATGTATAGCATACATGTACTTACTAATATTGTATATAAATTATTACCTAAAATTGTTGAAAATCATACATGAATAAAAAAAATTGTAATTATATACAGAGATAATATTATAACAAGTTATGATAAGTATAATTATGTGTGTACATACATCAGCCATTTACATTATATTGTTAGCGACATGATAATTGTAGTTAAGTTTTAACTATGCTTTAGACGTGTAAGAGTTTTAGTTTTGGTGTTAACTATGTTATTACAAAGTAGTTCGGAAAAGAAATAGAGGATCCAGTAAACATGTTAACATTACTGTGTCAGGATGTCTTAACATCCTGACACAGTAATTTGAATTAATGAGGCATCCATTTTGATTTTAATTATTGTTCCTTTACACAATAAAGGTATTTTTCGTTAAACTAATATATATATATATATATATATATATCTGTGTGTGTGTCTGTGTGTCTGTGTGTGTGTGTGTGTTATCTATTTTTTACTCTGCGGCATTTCTGCCATCATTCGACGAGCAGTCCAGTATAACGATGAATAGGTATAAAAACAAGAGTACAGTCCTCCATTAATGTCAAAAGAAATGTGACAAAAAACTTAAAAACTTTAGGACAGCTCTTAAGGTGGTCACCATTCATATCACCATGATGGTACAGAGGACAACAAGCCAAATCCGTGACTCCTATCCATTGTAAATGTTTTTGTAGGTAATCTTGCCCAGTTGTCATCCGAAAATAAGCGACTCTCATAGCCCTAGGTAAGGAACAAGGGATTTCGTTATTTTTGTTGAGCAGGGTTTTCCTTCTCTTGTTCACAGCTGCTTTAACATACAAGTAAATTCTGTTATCTATCATTTTACTGTGGATTACTTTTTTGATATTACGCAAAGGTAAAGAAGAATTTGGTTAGGTCATAAGAGATCCGGCTTTGGCTAGTTTATCCGCCTGCTCATTTCCAACAATGTTGCAATGACTTGGAATCCACTGAAGAGCAACACGGCCTTTTGTTTTCATTAGTTCATACAGATTTGTTCTGAAATAATGAACGTAGGGAATTTAGGTTTTAGCTCAAATTAGTGAGGGAGAGGATAGCAGCTTGTGAATTTATAAAGAAAACAATATTTTGATCAAAGCTATTTCTTAATTCGTCGATTGCATATGCTAAAGTCTCCATCTCACCATCAAAATTGTCACAGTATTTTCCCACAGGGTAACTTATATTGAAAATATCAGAATATGCTCCTGCACAGGCATTTTTTATTGCATCTTCTGTAAAACCATCTGTGTTATACATGAAACCAATCATCAGATGGATATTTGTTGTGAATGGTAGCCAGGGAAGCATTTTTTTAATTCACTCTGTAATGATTGATGCTTATTAACACCCCAAATAAGATTCAGGTATCCCTCCAATATGTCTAGATCCATAATAGGGTTTCTTTCTTGTGAGTAAACCTGGCAAGTTGGTGTAAGGATATGGTAAGTGTCATAGAGATTATTAACGCTTGAAAGAAAGGATCTATGGGATTTTAGTCACTCATTTGCTGGTCTGTAATAACTTAAAAAATTGTTTTCCCTTCTCAAGATTTTGTTCAACAAGGATCATAGCTCTCCCATTACACCTATCACTTAAAAGTTCTAATTCTGCCTGAAATTCCATAGAAATTATAGGGGTTGACTTAGCTTCACCTGTGATCAGTCGCAACATGCTGCTTTGGAAAGTATCAAGCTTGTGTCTAATAGAATCTGAAGCAGTAATTACAAACTCATTTCCTTATTCAACAACAGGGAGAATATAACTTTCATAGGCTGTACATAGTACACCTTAGGTTGAATCCTAAGTGATACTAGTCAAACGTTTCATTAGTTTTGCTCTTGAATGTCCTCTGTCAATTGCACAGTATCAATACTCTTTTTCCAAGTCAGTTTTGAATCCAAATGAATGCTCAGGTAAACTGTACCATTTTTTCTTGCCAGACCTTTACTTTTATAGAAAAGTTCGATATTGTGATGCTTAGTACTAAGGGATAACAACTGAAAAGTAGTTTTATTAGTATTTATCATCATGTTGTTCTCTTCTGCCCAAGAGCCTAGAACGTTCAGGGCCTGTTGTAGAGCCCTTTCCAGGCCAGCAAAGTCGGAACTTGTAGCTCTCATCACCATGTCAACAGAAAATAAAAAGACATTCCTGCCTGGGATAGATATAGAGATGATATCTATTAAATCGTTAATCATAATATTAAATAGAATCGGGTTCGTTGGTCAAAAAAAAAAAAAAAGCTTTTGATCCATTTATAGAGATTGCCAGTAACACCACTAGCAATAAGTTTTTTGAGTAGTCCAGCTCTCCAAATCTTATCAAAGGCATTCTTAAAGTCCACAAACACGGCAAGAGTACTTTGCCTTCTCTGAAAACCATCCCCGATTTCCTGCGCTAAGCAGACAACCTGTTCAGTAGCGGATCTATATCTGCGAAAACCTGCTTGTCTCTCAGAAAATATTCTGCTTTTATCCAGTACAAATAATAATCTGATAGCAATCAAACTCTCTGTTAGTTAGCATATAAGGTTTGTAAGAGAGATCGCACACGCACAGTAACTCTCTAAATTTTCTGCAGGTTTGAGAATAGGTATTATCACTACCTTCCTCCTGTCACTTGGCAAGCCATTTTCTAGGTTAATTTTCTAAATGCCAGTAATGAAGATTTTGCAGAGTTTCCAAGATTTATAATGAATTCAGGTAAGATACCATCTGGGTCTACATTCTTACCCTTTATTAGAGTTTCAAGGCCTCTTTTCTGCTCCGTCATACTGAAGTCGGAGCAAAAATGTTTTTCTAAATCTGTCACATTTTTGTCCTACAAGGACCTCAAGTCACTTTTCTTTATTTTGATAGTAGGTCTGTAATTACTTATTTTTGCACAGTGTCTGCAAACTGCGTTTGAAATGTCTTTATCGGAAGTTAGTTCTTTAGTACTTATTTTAAAGGGTTCATTTCTTCAGAATTTTTGATTACTCATCTGGGATAAAAATTCATGGGTTTTCAAAAGTCCAATTTTTCTAAAACGCCTTTGAATGAAGAACGTTTTGATTCGATGATGGTTCTTTTTAAGATAGCCTGAGCCTTAAGCAAAGCTACACAGTCCTCACTTAATCCAGTAACGCAGGCCCTCCGTCGAACTCTCTCTCTCTTCATCTCTAATTTCCTTAAGTTTCTGTAAATTTTTATTTCAAAAGGGAGTATATTTCTTCTCTTGGCATCTTGGAACACAAAGAGAAGCACACTTTAACATTGCCTGGGTGAAAAGGTTTAAAGTATTTTCAATACTTTGTGAAACAAGGGAATTATTGATAAGTTCATCAGAGCGAGTTTTTTGTAATTAGCCCAGTTCTGTTTCTTGAGGTTCCAATACACCTTTCGGGGTTCTCTGTATGGGGATCCATATCTAACAATACTTGATGCGAGTATTTTATGTCCAATGCTGGACTATCGTTTAGTTCATGATGAATTTCAATTGACAAAGCTGGGTGAGTTAATAGAAGGCCTGGATGGCGGACACTTCCGAAGGGAAAAGCCAAGAAAGTTGGAGAATTTTCCCGATTTTCAATATAATCTATTGGTTTGAGTCAATAAGGTTTTCCACTATACTACCAGCACCGTTTATTGTCATATATCCCCATCGAGTTGAGTGTGCGTTAAAATTACCGATTATAAGTGATCTATTATCTTAATTTAGCAATATTCTTTCAAAGTCAGACTTATTAATGGGGCGATTGTACAAAAAATACTTTAACTCGAGTCTGTAGTCTCCAAATATGCATTTCCACGAATTCTAATTTATCCTCAGTTGCCATCTGGCGATCGTCAGACATCCTTGTCTTTAGAGAAGACTTTATAAAGACAATAATGTCGGAGGCAATTTGTCTTGAACGTCTTAACAGGAACTTCTAGTATCCTATATTTATCATCTTGATTATCAATATTGTTTAGTTTTTTAGAACTATAATTATAAAAGTATAAAAAATTTATCTCCTATTTAAGGAACAAACTTACAATTACAAATGCTCCATTTTAATGTTACTCTCGAGAAAATTTAAGCTTGAATAATAGTGAAAATTCATTTTTTCTCAAAAATAAAAATTATATAACAAGCAAAAACGCATAAAGACAAAGGGTTTCGAATATTATACTTATCCATAATGTCTTCTCAAAAATAGGACTATTTTGATTAATATTTTACAACAAATATGAAATTTCAAAGGAAATCATTTTGAGCACAAATGAATCAGAGAATTAGCTAGTTGCATAGGAAAATTTAAATCATATCCTTAGGTATGGAATAAAAAATGTAACAAATGAGAATGAAAAAAAAAATTATAAGTTTTTTAAAATAGAAATAATATTTGAGCACAATAAAATACAAGTATCAGAAAAATAAACAGAAGTGACAGCAAATTGCAATTACAGAAATTCATTTATCAATAAATATTGCTAATATATAATTACAAATTTTGCGAATACTAATTTATGAAATATCATATTCGCATGATATAAGTACTTTTGTAAAATAGTACGTTTTTGCTGATCAGTAAGTTAAATATTCACAAAAGAATCAACTTGTTTCGTATCAGTTTATTTCAGCAGAACATATTTTGCGAATTACAATAGCAGAATTTACAATAGCAGAAATTTACGAGAAGAATTTACAATAGCAGAAATTTACGAGAAGAATTTACAATAGCAGAAATTTACGAGAAGAATTTACAATAGCAGAAATCAAAAGGAATTAGAAATTGTCGAAAATATAAGTTTTTAAATTTATATCATTCGTGCAAAACAGAAAAGTAATTATATCATTGGGCTTAGCTTTGTTGCTGTCTATCATTCGTAATGAAACCTCAATTCACATTAAATAAATTGCTGTTTTGTAACGCGAGAATTTGGTTACTTTTATCCTGTGTAAATATTATGTAAACAGCATTGAAACTTTTGTAATTACTCTTACATATTTTTATGGAATCAACATGAATTTTACCAGCAAAACTTTAAAAATTATTAATGCAAAGTTCTAAAAATTGAGAAGGTTTCAAAAAAAAAAAAAAAAAAAAAAAAAAGTGAACATTTTGCTTCATTTGTATAGAAATTATTAACTGTTCTAGCTTCAATTTAATTTTAAGCCCTTCAATTGCTAAAAACCATATTGGGTTATTAAAATTAAATATTCAAGTTTGGGAGATGTGAATTTATTTATGATGAAGAGTTTACTGAATATATTATTTCTATATTTACAAAGTGAAATATGTATACAATTTAATATTGACTATTGTTAACAATTTGACCGCATATTTGGCGACCTTGACTTTACCTCCACTGCGTCAAGACTTTCTTAGAAAATTAGGATAAGTAGCGAAGTTCAAAAGAATTATTCGTTTTTTAATGATAAGATTAAATATCATATTAGATTATATATTCTCGAAATCTAGCGTGAAAAATTGGAACAAAATACTCATTATAAATCCATTGATGCAAACATATTTATTTTGATGATGTTGGAGTAAACAGTGAGAATATAACTGTTTTTATTTAGATGTTATTTGCAAGAGTATAATTTATTATTTTGAATACAATTTGATTTGAAAAGCTTAAAAAATATAATTTCCAGGAGATTTTTTTTTCTTTTCTTTCTTTCTTTTTTTGTTGTTGTTGAATAAATCTGTGTAGATAGATTACCATTAATGAATATAATTTTCGTACCTTTTTATTCTTTTCTAACTGCTTACAATTTCTTATTTAGTTTCCCTAGCTATTAATAAATTCTGAAACAGCGGTCGAACAATATTTTTTCAATGTTATTATGAAATATCAAAATATGTATGCTATGGTGTCTCTTTATTCAAAACACTTTCATATGTCGATTTGTTATACGCTTGAAATACAATTCGAATAGATCAAAGTCCCACAAAAGTTAATCTTGAAGTTTCTCGGAACAAAGAAATAAAACTAAGTATAAAGGCGTTAATTTAAGAAAATATTAAGAAATAAAGAACTCCCATTTATGTTAGTTACTATGGTTGCAAAGGTATTTTTAATGTGTAAAAAACGAAATAAGAAAAGTTTAATTATTATTATTGTGATTAGCCTCAATAAAAAAAATTTAATTGGATTTAAAGTTAAAATTTAAATTGTATTAATTGTGAGTGAACAATTTTATTTCTTACTAAGAAATTAAAAATAATATAAATGGAGCTCTATATTTATAAATACAATCCCAACATAAGACAAGATTGATTCAGTGTTATGTTTGTTATAGTTTGTGTTTGCATTAATTATCCAAAGCAAAAATAAACACATGATTTTTTTATTCACGAAAATATGCCATTTAAATTGTGCACATTGTTTCATAAATTTCTTATATTTATAATTTCTATTTTTCTGAATTAATGATGAAATTTCAATGAATCTAAGTAAACATCAATTCGATACAATAACGCTGAATTAATGGAGAAACAGTAATATAATTTACTTAAAGTACTCTCAATCAATCAATATTTGTGTGATCATCGAATTATCTATTTGATTCAATTAAGTAGTTTTTTTAAAATATTTTCCGCAGCATGAATATTAAAGGCTTTGATTATGATATTTTTAGGAACAAGGGACAGATTTAAAAAAAATGAATACAGTTTAATGTAAGCTGGTAGGATTCACAATATCTTTAAATAAAAAAAAAACTAATCAACAATGGTAAAAGAATAAAAGTAGCACATGAGATGGATGAAATTTCAGCAGAAAATAATACAGAAGATAAGAGATTTAGAGATTGATACACTTGTAGATGCGAATATTACTGTGTGCTGTATAATTTTGTTACTATTTTATTATAATATGGGCAATATCAATTTTAATTAAAAGTTAAGGAAAATAAATGAAAATAAGAAGACTTTTTAACTCATATTTCATTAAAAGGTTATTTCAAAGTATGCTCTAACGATTAAAATACGATACTTACACTTACATTTTAATTTTTCTGTTTTAGAATGTTTACAAGCTCAAAGGAACAATAATATCGTTGAATTAATTAAAATAAAAAAATATGTATTTTTAATATAAACAGGGAATAAGAACGTTATTTGCTACCGTAAGAGTAAATATTTACACTTGAAAAAATATTATATGCCACATACATTATATTCAATCGAAAACCAAATATATGTCCCGGAGGAAAATTAATTAACTATTATATCTCGCTTAATCAACTCTATATCTTTTACTGTTTTATTTTTAATGTTAATTGTAATAATACAAACTCGTAAGTAATCATATTTTACAAGTACCGAATTTTTTAAATCTCTAGATTAAAAATAAAATTAATAAGTTCTTGAAAATTTAAATAGTTATAGACTGAATGTTGGTGTTATTGAAATTGTTCTAGCAAATAATTCTAGCGGATTAAATAAAATGCTCCTCAGTTAAGTACGATTGTTAAAAAAAAAAAAAAAAACTTAGATTCTATAAATGTTATGGCTCAATTTCAAATAAGCATTCTAATTAAATAAAGAACTTTAACATTTCTGTCTGTTAAAACATGACTGAATTTATTAGAAGTTGTCAGGAATAAAATTGAAGCTAATTCGGTGAATCAGAAGATTGTAAAGGAAATTACAAGTCTGACGTGTGTTTTGCCTCACAAAACCGACACAATTTCTAGACAAGAATTTCGATTCATTCCTTAAGGATATGCTTAATACCATTTATTATTTTCAGGCATTAATTTTGACATTCTTTCGAAGCACAATTTCTCTATCTTATAAAAGGAAAGTAAGCCCTTTTCAAAATTATTCAATTTGTTAAGTTAAAGTTAATTAATATTTGTACATATTCAGTTACAGAGGCTGTTTCCCCATTTTTTGAATGATTTTGATGAAGATTTTTTAAAAAAATGCAAATGTTTTGGGGATAAAAATTTTAGGATTAACTTAATAGACAAAATTAAAATTATCGTGTCTGATACTTTCAAATTCATTCCTTAAAAATGACAGATGTAAACAAACTATGGACCAAAGAGTATGTTTTTGAGCTTTTCAAGGAGAAATATTCTTGTTCCATTATTAAAGAAAAAAAAAAAAACTTACGAAATACATGGCATGGAAATAATAATACTACGAATTTTTCACCGAAAGGAGAGTTTAAATTAATACCAGAAAAATTGGTACGTAAAATTTCGAATGATTCGAAAGGGAAGTCAAATCTTAAGCGTAACTTGAACAATCTATTGAAGCAAAGCAGAGGAACAGTGACACAAATTCGTATTATTGTAATTTATTTTACTGAAAGTTGTTTTCAATGGAAAAAAGTTAAAGATTAAATCTTTTTTTAATTTCCTGTTTACAATACATTTATTTAATAAAATCTTAAATAATATAAGAGACCCAAATTTTAATTGCTTGTCTTCACCTTCTGCAGTAAAAGAAATGAAATATATTTCTTCATTAGTTATCATAATAGGCATATTTGCTAGAATTATTTTATTTTCCTGCTTATTGATTAAATGCTTATGAGTAAACAGATTATATACTAGAAATTTTAGATGAAATTTTAAGGGAGTTTTAAGCTTAGATAACTTACTTTTTTGTCTCACTTTATTACTTCACGAATTATCCAAAGATTCATAACACTGAAATCCGGGACATTACTGTGAGACCATTCAGGATCTTCGAATGGTACAAGATAATCGAGCGATGAAAGCTTTAAAATGGAACTAACAAACGTTTGTTGAGAATAAAAAAGGCCTTCTTTCTAAACAAGGAAGGTTTGTTCAAAGAGTTTCACACCGTTTCTTTTGATTCTCGAAGCTTCTTAACTGCGACATTTTCTGATTTTGATTCAATATGAACTAATATCATTATAAAGTGTGATTTGAAGCGATTCTAAGTCCCTTTTAGAAAGACTGTTGTTTTGAAGTTTCTTCTAGAGTTTCATAAAGTCGTAAACCTAATCTTGTGCAACATCGTATGTTCCTTTTGGTATATCTTTTTACTGTAAAAATCTTTTTAAGTATCATTTCTCTCTATTCAGCTCTTAAAACGTGGTATAAAAATTGCAAGAGCAGAGGATTTTGAAAATAGTCTTATGTATAATCAGTGAATTTTCTATATAAGTATGGAATAAGGTTAATTAATTATGTTGCATCATTTTGTCTGAATGTAAATGCACCGATGCTATCGGTACACTCGACGCAATTACGCTTGCATTTTAATATTATACGAAGCATCTGTGTTGTACCCTATATTTAAATAAACTAATCATAATACACGTTCTTTTAAAATAAGCTTTGAAGATATTTTATGTAATTAAAAATGATTTTAGTATTTCACAATTGCTTTATTTTCAGAAAATACATTAGCCATTTCAAAAAATGAAACCCTTTGATTTGTTAAAAATAGGAAAGTAAGGACAAACTTCAAGTTTGTACTGTCGAAAAATGTCTTTGCTAATCTTTAAAAAAGGCACCAAAAATTGAGCAAATTATGATAATTTTATAAGCAAGTTTTTCTGAAAGGAAAGAAATGAGATACATATCTAGAGGGATGCACACTAATCACACGAATTTCATTAAATTGATTCGAAAATTATCTGGATTTTGTCTTACACTTATGTATAGAAAAAGTAATGTCTCTTGGAAGAAAATCCGTATAAATAATTTATTATTATTTTACAATTTTAAGAAAATATTTATCAACAAAATAATTAAATTTTGATTGAAACTTCACTAATTAACACAAATTACTTCTCACTTAATCTTTTTCTCTTATTAATAAGCAACTGCGAATGCAAAGTTTCTAAATAATCATTTATTTCGATTTTTGTATTTAAGTAATAATATTTTGCATGCAATATAAATTAAAATTTTATGAATTGAAATTTTTTCAAATTATTTAAATGTTGATCTAACATTAAATTTTTACTAAAACATTAAACGGAAATATCATCACGCAATAGTGAAATGAAACAAAAATTCTCAAACTGTGTAAACGATCATGTGATATTGGAAATATGTCAATATATCGCACCTTTATCATTATCTTTACACTTTTTATGGAATATAATTAATCAATGGAAAATTTTTAGCTCGAAGCGCAGAAAATTTCCTAAAAATTTGATTGAAATTTTTTATCTACGTGCTATTTTCTTATATTTCAATGATGAATATATATTTATATCTTAGCTTAGACTCGCTTCGAAGTAACAAATATTTTCTCACAATGTCGATCTCGTAACAGACTCAATAACATCTAGTTTATGAGATCATTTTCAAATTTTGTGAAGCTAACATGAAATATTATAAAAAAGCAGCAGCATTTTAAAGTAAATTTCATACTTTGCAACAATAATTTAACTGGCATTTCAAAAACATGTTAAAAATAATTTTATAATCGTTATTTAAAAAAGATGTAAGCACACACACTTTATGAAAAGAACTAAAAATTAAACAACATATATAACTATCAACATAAACTGGCTTGTGATTGGAATTTAAAAAGAAAAATACTTCATTCTTCTTAGAATAATATTCTAAAAATTCGTTTCACAGCAATAGAATTAATGATAAGTTACTTCCGTGACATTTGACTGATAAAGCAATAATTTTTTGTAGATTTCAGATGACTTAAAGAGAAAAAAATAATAAAAAGTTTTCTCATAAATTAATACGGCTACTATGCTATGTCGATGGCAAATAAAAAAAAAGCGGTTATTTCCTTACAGTTTCTAAACTTTGTAAGCATAAAATAGAAATTTGATTGTTAATGTGAAAGAAAACTCAGACACTGTAGTTCATCAAACAAAATTTTTACAAGTACCATATATTTATATTACACATTACAGTTATATTTTTCAATTATTGTTAGTAATTTGTATAAAAATAATCTTATATAAGCAACGAATTATGTTCTAGGGCATTAGAGGTCAGTATTCACGAATAAAGTCCCTATATCTAAGCAATCTCCACAAAAGCAATTATAAAGTACCTTGCTGGAATAATCGTTTCGGATATCGAAAATATCTATGCTTTCCATACTTTCAAAATGGGTTTAATATATATATGCATGTAAAAAACTTCATGGGATGATGCAGTGCTGCCACCTATGGAAAACTTTTGTTTTTAAGAAATTTGAAATATTAATTTCGTCTGTCACAGAGATTAAAATAAATATTGTAATTAAATTTATGGGTTATATCAAGTTAATATAAAATGTGACGCTTATTACAAGTAGCATTCTACAATACCATTCAAAGCTAGAATTGCTTATGCTTATGCATATACTGACTTAATATTATACGCTATACTAAGAGACGCCCACTCAGCCAAAATGAATCCTTTTGCGCATGCTTCTACGCATCTTACCTTCACGATTTCACTGAAAGCACGACACAATAGAGTTACAAGATAATCCTCGTGAGTTCCCGAGAAATGTGGACATTTGAAAGAAAAATGTAAAAAAGTCGCCCCAACACACCTGCTCGATTCCCTGCGGTCTCAACTGGAAGAGCCAACAGATCAAGAATCCAACTGAGAGCCTCCGACGCTCGTTCTTAGTGTGAGGTCGGCGGAGGTGCGTGAGCAACCCACGTTCACATCAGCACTATTTCCGTCATTTTTGTTTCTCCCTACCTCACAGACAGCCTTCTTTTAAAAACGAAGGGTTTATGGATGCGTAGGAATTTATTGACCAAAAGATGAATTGCGCTCCTTGAAATGAATTTAGTCTTACGTTAATAAAGTTTTTTTTTTTTTTTTAATATCCAATGAATTCAATATTTGTTTTCGTATTTAAATTTGATTTCGCAACCGTTGGCACTGAAAACGGATTGCTTAGGTAAAAGAGGATCAGTATAATTATAGACGTTTCTAATTTTAAAAAAAGTAAAGGGTTTTTAAGGTGTTGACAGATTTATAAAGAATGGGACAGGGAATAAGATACTTGCTCTTACCAAATCAAATATTCACAATCCTTACATAAATTGCATACAAATATATTTTTCAGGAGGACGAAGTTTAATTTAGCGTTTTTCTTTGGATAAAGTAAGAATGTGCTTATTTTTTTTTAGCTTCACTAATTTCTTTTTTCACTCATGTAGTTGATACAATAAAACCGAATTTTATTTCAATGGGCGATTCCTTTACGCAATGAATAACTGGCATGAAAACATTTGTTTCATCTGATCTCCTCTATCAGCTTAGAATTATAATAAAATGACCAAGAGGGAGAGAATCCTTTAATTAAATAGTTTTTAATGACATTGCTGCCTAAGAAAATACTCTAAGACCATATTATGCACATATCTCATGTTATTAAAGCAAAGAAAAATTAATTTAAAGCATGAGCAAGAGGAATCAATGTAAAATTAAACAAAGCAAAGTAATTTAATGTTAATACTTTGAAATACGGAAAACAATTTCTTATCCATACCAAAATTGTTCTAACAGTACGTGAGCTAGCTGTAATTTGCCAATTCTGTGGTAGCCATTATGTGATTGCCATCCATGAAAACAATACGCGAATGATTTCATTATTTAACCCCAAATTAATTATCAATTGTTTGCTTGCCACAAAAAAGAGCAGTGTTGTAAAGGCGGGTGTTGAGGATAAAACCATTTCTAACCAAAGAAATTGTTGTAATTCAATTTGTTAGGCATTTTCAGCTTATAAGACCACATTTAATTATTAACAGGTACTTTAATACTCTTTCACGCACACATACACACACACACACACACACATATATATATATATATATATATATATATATATATATATATATATATATATATATATATACGAGATAACAGAATATCTATGGCAGCATCATAATTTTCTGGCGTTTTTACCAAATCTTTTGAGTTAAGTGCGGATCCTTCTAAATATGTTTTTAAATAACTAAACTTAGTGATTTTATCTTATGATGATACCAGCCCGCTTCGCTGGGAAGACGATAATATTATATTTTGGAACCTATACGTAAAATATCAAGAAAATGCTCAATTTTTAAACGATAATGATAAATTAAATGAAAAATTTTAAGAAATTGATTGTCTGTAATAATGGTTATCCAGAACTTCTCAATGGTATTTTGCTTATATATATATATATATATATATATATATATATATATATATATATATATATATATAGATTGCCTTGCGTGTGCGCTACTCCTTAAGAAGTCGCCATTTTAGTATTTTTCAAAATTCCTCTAAGTTTTGGAGCTAAATTACACTTTAACCAACCCTTGGGGTTCCAAACTCATTTATTTCTATCGCTAAATATGTACGTTTCCTATTTTCGACATGCAAAAAATTTCACATAAAAAGCCCCTTCTCCAATATCTTGCCAATCCTCCTACAGAGCTTTAATATTAAATTATTTGGCATTTTTCCATTTCGCACACGCAAATCTTACCAAGTAAACTTAATTGGTGATAATACACAGTATACATATATAAAAAAAAATATAATCCTTTTGGCGTCGGTCAATATCATTTTTGGCGATAAAGTCACCAAAAATGACATAACCGATGGATAAGAGTAGATTAACGGAAGAAAATAACATTTTGGATAAGACTTCCGTAAAATCCGTTCTTAGAGAGCGTCTACATCGCAAAATGAGTAACTCTGCTAAATTTCAAGTCAATCGGTTGAATAGTCTTAGAGATCTCGTGATGAGTCAGTCAGTGGTATTTCGTTTATATATATATATATATATGTGTGTGTGTGTGTGTGTGTGTGTGTTATTTTTTTAAGAAAATCTTATTATGAAGTCAACTAATTTCAGAATTATTTTAGTCTTATCTGTCTTAAATAACAAATAGAAAGCGTAATGAGCTGTTGAACATAATGAGAGCTATTACAGATATCTAAGCGTAGACTAATAGAAATCAATATACTTTATGTCTTAAGAGAACATAAGTCTAAAAAATTCCGAAAAAAACCCCTCATAATTAATTTAAGAAAATAATCAAGCAATATTTTTATGACAAATAGGTAATATACTGCGTGTGATTAAAATGAAAACGTTTCATCTATAAAATTATTTTATAAAGCCAAACAAGCCCACAAGAGGCCTTGATTTCTTTCTTTCTTCAATCTCCTGCTCTATACTATAAAACTCAGATCTCTCTCGCTCACATTTTCTGAACTTTTCGAACATTTGAAATAATAGTTAAGATGAAGGAATTTATAATGTAAAAGAAAACGAAAATAATTTTTTACAGTTTGTCAGAAAAAAATCCGAAATACATGTCTGAAATTCAGATCAAGAATGGGAATTTTTTTCATGTACCGAAGATGCATGAATTTCATTACAATCACGAAAGACCACCCTAATGTATTTATGACGTAACTAAATGGCATTTAAGAAACTTGAAATAATTTTAATTCCATTATTTTACTATTTTGTAAAACAAATGCCTACATAAATATTTTTAAACACAGTTAGCAAATCAGAATTGATTCCGATTATTGGTTTAAATATTTATTGCAATTTAAGTGATTTAACACTGTTTCTCGCCCATAAAAAAAAGAAAGAAAAGGAAATGGTAAAACTATACAACTGAAAAAGAAAAAAAAAGATCAATAAAATTTGAATTCATTTAGAACATTGCATTTAATGGCAAATAATGTCAATTAACAAATGTGGTCTTACAGTCATAAGTTCCCATGCATTTATTATTAAGTTATTGCTCGGAAAATTGCTATTTATTAAATTCTTATTCAAAGAAAAGTATCTAAAAAGTTTAACTTTTCTTTCTCTAGATTTAGAACTTCAGCTCTCATAGACGTAGTTTTATTTTATTTTAAAAATAGAGTATTCTTTATTTAAAACTGTGAATAATTTCCTTGTTAAAATAAATATCGATCCCATATTTCGAATTGGAAAATAATTGTTATGGAAAGCAAAAGAAATTCTGAATGTCATTGGTCCTTCCATTCCTTGAAATAAATATGTAGAATTAGTGGAATAATAATACTAAATCTAGAAGAACCTAGATACTAAAGGTAATTTTGAAAGGAATACACAATTGCGCATACACATCGGCATTCACTACATTTTACATGCAAAACTGGAGGAATTTTTTTTTTACTTCAGATTTAAATATATTCAAGAAACATTAAATAGAGAGATTTATTCTATTAAACCCCACTTAGTAAGGTCATAAAGGTCATGATTAATGATGTTTAAATTCAGTCCCGAACTTTTTTCCATCAGAGATAAGAAAATGGGATGTGTGCTGCACGTTAAGTGGAACTGACCATCCAAACCCTCCAATGCAACGCAACAGCCCTTGTGTAACTGCATTAATTCAAATCGAATCAGTTCATTTAAAAATACTTATCATTTAAAGATTGCTGTTCATTACATCCTGAAGCAATTTTAAAAATAAGTTTTGAAATAGAAAAATACAACAAATGAAAATTATTGAATAGATCAAGTTATTTTGAGGAATTGACGTTTTCAATATTTTTTAACATACATTCCATTGAATTAATGTGGATTTCTGAAATGAATTGATGTGTTATTTTTATGAATGGTGTAATGGTATTTCCTTGAAATGGCAAATGAATTAATGCGGCTGCGGTAGCTGAGTGGTCCTGCATGCAAGCTCATGGCTAGCGTTGTTACAGTAGAGTCGTAAGTTCGAGTATAATGTCATTAAAGACCTATTGTGTAACGGGCGTGATGCACGTTAAATATGTGGAGACTCATAGTTCTCCCATCGGCATGGTGTGGAAGTCTGGAGAGGGGGATCAGCTCAGATGTCGTCCTTGTCTAGTGACGGATGCTTAAAAATACCATCACAAATAACATCCATATTTCTTCTAAGTACGATGTTATTAAACAATCAATTAATCAACTAGATACGTGTCAAGAGGGAAGCTTAGGATTGAACTGAAATTTAATACGCATGACGATACAGATGAGAAATTCACTTGATATAAAAATCAAAACAATTAAGCAAATACAGTGCGTACAATTATATAAATAGTGCGTCAGACTGCCTCCTGAATAGTGCGTCAGACTGACTCCTGCTGCAATACATGCAGCAACACGATTCAGCTTTGAGATGATTTTCTGAGGCAGATGGGCCCACAATTCTTGCATGTACAGAGTAACACAGTGGCAATTGGCGTTTCAGTTGGTCCCACAAATGCCCTAAAAGGAACAAATACGGAAAGCAGGCGGGCCATGGAAGAGTCTGAACATGTCGCAGAAAGTTTTGAGCGACTCGAGTTATATGTGGACGAGTAGTACCTTGTTGAAAAATATCACCTGAAAGACCAGTTAGAAAAGGTACTACTTGTGATAGAAAAATAATGTCATTAACATTATGCTGGCCCCTTTAGGTACCAAGTACCACAATTATAGTGGATCGGCTATCATAAGCTATGGCCACCAGACCATAACTCTTGCTGTGCAGGCAGTGTATTGCTCGATAGCGGGGAAGGAATTTAACCTGTTCTCCAGAGTCCTCGACACTCGTATGCGATTATTATTCAGTAAAGAATCCCGATTCGTATGTCCCCGAAACGAACCGGGACTCTTCACTAAACACTACATTTTGTCAATCTGTGGCATTCCACGTCTCTCTGGCTTGGTACCACTAAAGACGTAGTAGCCAATGTTTCGGTGTAAAAGGTAGTTCATGAAAAGGGCACTTGGATTACAGATACGCTTCTGCAGGGCATATGGAAATGGTTTGTGGAACAACTGGCAGCCCTACATCTGACTATCTGTAAAGAATCACTTTGGGATCCACGAGCTTTCGCCGCACGATCCTTCGAACCTCTCTCTTCTTTTTGGTTGCTCCAGACCTAGTTCTCCACTCGAAGGTACCATCTCACGTCCACTGCTCCCAACGGTTTCGAAAGAACACTCCGAACGCCCGAATTGGAGAGCAGTCCGGCTTGTCGGCTAGACGGTTTTCATGCCGATGACCAGGCCCCTTTCAAACTCACTTAACGTGCAAATTATCTTCTTACTCGCGTACCTGGTATCCTTTGCTTTCTAAAGCCCTCTGAGAGTCAGAATGTTATCGTAACGTTTATGAATAATCCACTATGCGCCGGTTTATATAAGACCTCTACCTGATTGCAGCGCCACTGTAGGGTGTGTGGTCATGCGTTTTGACTTCGAACTTTCATTTCAAAAAAATTATTTTCGTATCGGACATCATTCAAATACTTTGCAAAGTTTCGCGATTGTCGCTTGCTTCCGTTTTGGTGCGCTACGAATAATTTCAATGTTCCTGAGTGTATATATTGACCTTCAAACGTTAAGGTACAACTAGGTTTTTCCCACTCACCTTTAAAGAATGAATATAAAGATAGAAAGTATTTCTATAAATGATCAAAAGAATTTCGAATGAAACCTCTTGAAAAATTGCACCTACTTCTATTTTCTTAAAGAATTTGAGGATTTTACAGCAGTGTCTGGGTGGGTAGAAACTCGGACCGCTGTGAAATACTGGAACTAGGTTCTTGCTCACAACAAATGAAAGAGCTAATCATGACATCCTAAATGATGATAATGCCCGACGTCACCAAATTAGGCTAATTAGTGACTAATTTGAGGAACAAGTTTCGGATAAATCAAATGGCTAGCTCGATCTCTGACAGAGCATCTTCCTCGTTAAACAGATGGCTTGCTTTTAAGGATAGTGTTGTTAAATGAGCTTTAACAATGTTTGTTCTGTGTATTCGTATTCCTTCCTATTCCAGTGTTGTCTGACATCTTGACTGAATGGGAAACCGATGCTGCTAATACATTACAAATAGAGGCGAATACTTGGAACCAGCTAAAAATCGATAACTTAATTTTCAGTTCAAAATATATACAAACATTTGTAGAAAATATTGAATTTTCAAGAATACTATAGTTTCTAAAAATATTTCTAATATTCGTAAAGATCTTTTTTAAAACTCATTTTTTTGTGTTACTTGAGAGTTTAAATTCCTTTCACACACAAAAAGCACATTTTATGTATAAAATCATATTTTTATAGTATATCAAGGCATATTTTGTGCATCATTATTCTAATGGTTACGTAATAATATTAATATTACTTCAACGTGTACTATATAACGTTTTTACGTACAACTTTGAATTTATCCTCTATACTTACTATTAAATATTCTGTAAAAAGCTATTAATTATATTTAATTATTTACATTAATAAAATGTTAATAATTTTTCATGACACTTGTATTTTCTATGCATATAATAAATTTAATGTAAAATATGATTTTGTAAATTTCTGAACAGGAAAATTAATATTAAATATCTACAATTTAGTGATGCGTCATCCAAATACTTATATTTTTTAAACAGGACATTTGCTTCTTAATTTCAGTTATATTTATTTTATTTTATGTATTAGAACAAAGTAATACAATGTCAATGAAATTCAAAATATATTTTTTATATTTTTTAATATAACCAGAAAAAATAAATAGAAAATGATGCGAATATTTTATTTTTAAAAATTTGGAAAATTTCTTAGTAATTTTCATGATAAGATAAATCAGTCATTTTTATGGGTCTTTATTCCAGTTAATTTAGTCATTTATTAAATTCTACAAAAGAAATAGCAAATTAGTTTTTCATATAATTCATTTTGTATCAATTGGCTTCTGTGAACTTTTATTTATATTACAATCGGAATTTTTGAATTTTAATTCTTAATATTGAAATATGAATTGTTTAAATAAATATATCTCCGTATCCTTTTTATAATAAAATTGAATGGGTTTCTGATAATTTTGGATTGCTTCAAGTAATAAATAAAAGGAAAAAAATGTATGTACTATACATAAACTTCAGATCTGAATATATATAAGTTCATTCCTTGATAATTATATAAACTTAAGATAAAATTTGTGTATGAAAAATAAAAATAAATACTTGGTTAAATTTTGGGATGTGTGAGAAACTATTTATTATGAACGTGGTTCAAAAAGTACTTGTACTTGAAGACAGATGGCATCCTTAAGGTAAATCGGTATTACTAATGAGAACTGCCATCTGTTGAACGGAACCGAAACATTCATTCGTCAGGTGGTCATTTACTGCCACTTCAAGTTGTCGACGTCATTTTGTGGAATTGTCACCGTTCGACGTCACTTTAAGTCATTGAAGTGGAATAGTCTCCGTCGGTGATAAATGGATTCATCGTAATAAAAAGAACGATGAATCCAGAAACTAAGGAAAAATCAAAATGTGGGTTGCTTCCGGTGAATCATTTCCCCCCTCTCCCCCCCAAAAAAGGCGAAGATGGTTTCAACGGCCGGAAAAGTTATGACGAAGAATATTTGAGGTGCGAACGGCGACATGATCACGGATCGAATAACCGAGACTTAGACAGCTGTCTATTGGGTATTCTAAGCACTTAATGAACAACCCTCGTAAATGAGTACTCTAGAGTATTGTGCTTAGTATTTAACATGATTGTGACACTTTCATTGTTTTTATCTCTTTTCTTGAATTTTCATTAGATGCACAATTACCTTAAGTCATTAGTTATAAAAATATTGAAATTCATGTAAATGCATTTATTACTTTCAGTGCTTAATTTTTCTGATTTTTTTAAATTGTGAAGTTAAATAAATGCTGTGAAAAAAAAATTACATCACCTATAGTTTGAGTTATAAGAATGAGTCTCCATCAGAAAATTCGCAAATTATTTTTTCATAATTTATTTTGTTATCTTGAAGTTATTGTACTGCCTTATGCAAATATCATTTGTTTCTTTATTTTGTGACTCACACAAACGCGGGAAATCCTACAATCCGATAAAACAAAATAGTCTTGTTTTCAGGTAAAGAATCACTGAAATGTTTGATTGTATATTTATCTCACAATATCTCCGTGTGTTATGACTCATTCCATTTAATAAAAGTTTCTACTCTTGAGGCACACACACATGTATATATATATATATGAAATGAATAACTGTTTTTTAATATATGTCAGCCCCAAAGATAATTAAAAATGTTAATCTATATATATATAAGCGAAATACCACTGACTGACTCATCACGATATCTCTAAAACTATACAACCGATTGACTTGAAATTTGGTACAGTTACTCATTTTGCGATGTAGACGCTCACTAAGAACGGATTTTACGGAATTCTAATCCTAAATGTAATTTTCATCCGTTTATCTTTTCTTATCCAATGGTTATGTCATTTTTGGCGACTTTATCGCTAAAAATGATATGACCGACGCCAAACGGAATATTTTTTTTTAATATGTATACTGTGTATTGCTACCAATTCAGTTTACTTGGCGAGATTTGCGCGTGCGAAATGGAAAATACCAAATAATTTAATATTGATGCGCTGATGGAGGATGGATTTATCACCAAATATCTTCCACCGCCAAGTCGAAGCATTTCAATGACCTTGCATTGTGAATTTTAAAAAGCTGTACTATGGTAACCCCAGCTGACTTCCGCCCGCTTTGCTCAGCAAAAAATAATTTTTTATTGTTGTGGAACCTAGACGTAAGTTTTAAATTTATGAGAAAAGTATTTTATTATTAATAATGATTGATAAATTACATTTGTAAATCTAAACGCAATCTTACGAAGATATTGAAGTTGGCTTTTAACAAATGAATAATAACGTATGTTATTCATATCATTGATAAAAAAAAAATAAGTAGCTGTCAAAATATTTATTGCGATGTACGCATTAACTGTAACCTAATGTAAACATTTTGCAAAAGTTTTGTTTTTGTATTTTGGCAATTTTTAGTTTTTGGTTTCTAGGAAATAAACGTTTTTGTTTTTTTAAAATGGCTGGATATTTTATCGTTTTCAGAATACAGAATTATTTTTAATATATGATATGATTTTTTAAGAGCTATTCTGTCTATTCAAATGCAGTTTTAGATATGCTGCTAGCGTAATAGAGTTATCCCTTTGCAAAAAGGATAACGTAATACGGGTGACTTTTTGCTAAAAATTTTTATTATACTTTATCTTTTTGTAAGTATTTTTTGTTGAATTTTTAAATAATTTGATTTTAAAAAATTAATTATATTTTTTAACTTGAAAAGTATTTCATTGTAGGTTAATACAAATTGATTTTTCTTATTTACTTTTCAGTTATAGTTTTTAATAATGGATGTTGAATATATTTGGATAGATAGAATACCTACTCCTTTCAAAGTTTTTAAAATTCTTGGCGACGGAGCAAGTTTATTTTCGTCTGTCTTTGCTGGTGTTCGGTGACATATCGATGGCGTATAAAATGAGAAATATTATCTTTTCTCACATGTTTCTCAACTGGTATCGGTTTAAATGCTACACTCAAATGCTACCTGGCGCTCCTTATAATACTAACGATTTATATTTTACCGAAAGGTGTAAACCAAACACGTATGGATCTATTTGCGAAATTATGGCGGTGGCAGAGCTATTTCCCTATCAGTTCGAAGTGTATCAAGGCGTCTGCCTTATAGCTTCTGTTGGTGAAACAATTCAGAGGGAAAAAAATACGTTTTACGGGAAACTATAATAGAGGACATTTTGATGTTTATATTGAAATAGTTGGATTAACAAATAAAAGTAAAGTTAATCTTGGTGATGATAATGTGAAACAAAATGAAGAAAATGTGTCATATTTAGTGTTTCATCCTCAAGAAAATGTATCTATGCTACTTTCAAAGACTCAATCAATATCTAACATTAATTTATCAAGTTCAAGTGAATAGATTATTAATGATATAATATCTCTTCAATTAAATAAAGGTAAAAAAAAGAGGAAAAATATTCACAAATTCAATTAGATATGAACAAGTAAGACACGCTGTTGAAAGTATACTCAGTCATCTTGAAATACATAGAGAAGTTGCTTCAAAATATACTAAAAGCCATCCTGAAGTACATAGAGCAGCAATACGAAAATACTTTTCTAATAACCCCCCTTTGAATCAGGCAGCTGTAATTAAATGCAATGAAAAAAGATCAAAAGTTAAATTAGTGCCTTGGACTTCTAAAGCTTTGGTTTTAAATATATATAACAGATATTGACTATTTAAATGATAAAATCGCAGATAAAAAATATCAGAAAACGTTTGTCCTGTTTGTAGTGCCATGCTTTAAAATTGATAGAAGAACCTCCAGGAATGTGCTGCAGCGGTGATCAAGTCCAAATTCCTGCTATTAGATCCTACCCTGAACCTTTGAATAGTCTTCTTAACCATAAGGATCAGCTTTCAGAATATTTTCTTTCTATAATTATTTTGAACCACGGTCAAGTGACGAGGACGACAACTGAGCTGGTACCCCCCCTCTCCTAACATCCACACCACACCAACGGGAGGACTTTGGGCCCCGACAGATTTAACGTGCATCCACTCCGGCTACACGGTGGGTCTTTGGCGGCCAAGGATCGAACCCGCGACTGAGCGAAAACCGCCGGCCACGAATCCGAAACCTTGTCCACTAGGCTACCTAAAGATTGGTACGTCAATAATGTTGTTGCGTAATTTAAATCCTCCTAAATTATGTAACAGCACCAGACTCAAAGTGAAAACTCTAAAAAGAAACGTTATAGAAGCGACTATTTTTACAGGAAAGTATGAGGGTGAAAATATATTCATTCCAAGAATACCATTAATTCCATCAGATTATCGTTTTGAATTTAAGCGTTTGCAGTTTCCAGTTAGACTTTGCTTTGCGATGACTATCAATAAAGCACAAGGGCAGAGTTTAAAATTAGCTGGTGTAGATTTACAAAGTGTCTGTTTTTCACATGGTCAATTTTATATGGCATGTTCAAGAGTTAGTTCACGTGAAAATCTAATCAACCTTCAACCAGAAAAACGAACGAAGAATGTTGTCTACAGAGATGTTTTGGAAATGTAGGCATATTATTTCATATTTTTCTAATATTTAATTATTTCTAAAATAATAATAAGATAAAATAATAATGAATGTAATAATTAAGATAAATAAATTGATATAATAAAAAATAAAAATGTAGTTGTCACTCTGAAAAATTGCCATGCATTCAAAATAAAGACAATAGAAATGTAATACACAAAAAAATTGTT
>BMAW01057368.1:423525-462225 GCA_019974015.1 Nephila pilipes | reverse complement strand
TGTGTGTGTGTGTGTGTAAGTGTGTGTGTGTATGTGACGGGATACTTACTAGTTGTTTTGGCAGAATTCTATTGAAAGAAAATAAAACATAGTGTAATATCTTTTAGGATTGTATTTGAAATCAACTGAGAAATGCAAGAATATGTGAAGATTGTTTCTATTCTTTCGATCAGCAGTATTTTTCTCTTTAATATTGGGTTGCAAAATTAATTATATTCATTTATAAATATAAGACTTTTGGATTTTGCAATGATTACTATATTCATTGTTAATAAATAATGAAAAAAAAAACAAACAAATAAAGCATCAGAACTGTATCGTAATACAAACCAAAAATCTTTTTAAGACAAAATCTTTCATGTTTTCCAACATCATCGTCTCAACGTATATAGAGTCCTTTTGGATTCTGTTTGATTATTTCTAAAATGAGTATCAATCATTTATTGTGAAAAACTTACAAAAAGTTAGATTAAGAACTTCATTATTTTCTTTTACTCATTGAGCGTATTTACTATTATTAATTAGAGAGGAATAATAAAAAAAATACGCCTCTACTTGAGGTGAACCGAATATACAAAATATAATTATGAGAAATAAGAGTCTACGTGTAACTACAACAAAAGATCTAAAACTGTGTCTAGATTTAGCTTGTGAATATCAACGTCAGTGACTATAGATAGTAAAATTACAAATTTCTTATTAATAAAGTCCAAATCTTAATTAATTCCTTATGCAGTTTATTCCCTTTGAGCAAGCTGACATTTCTTCTCTGACTGAACAGCGAGAAAACTTATGGAGAACATTAGAAACTAGGTTATGCAGTTCTTTTGTTTCTACTTATTTGCGTAAACTTTAGGGAATGAACAAGAGCTCTCTCGAAGAAATAGTCAGCAAAACGCAGAATAAATCTTACGAAACGACCAAATGAAGATAAAATGGAACCTCACACATACAAACAGAAGATTGCCTATTTCTTCGTATATTTACAAGATTTCTTCTCAATAATATTGACTTCCTTTGACATTAGTTCTTAATATTTCGATCATGAAAAATTAGTCAAAAAAATAACGTTGCTTTCTTTTTATATTACATATGAAGTGTAAAATATTTTTCACCTACGTTTGCACACACTCATAAAGTACATATATATATATATATATATATATATATTTGGGCTAATATATTGGTAACCTGGATAAAATTTCTTGTAACGTTTCTAATGCATGAATTGCGTATTCTCTGTTCTTGATAGCGATTCGTTATTCCCATTTTAAAAACAGCGGACGGTTTTTTCAAAAAAAGAAGTATGGTGCTCGTTCTGTATAAACTATTTTTAATTAATCATTTGAAATATCTCTTTGATAGCTTAATGATATGAAGTGTTCGTATTTTTAATAATTATATTAATGATATCCGAAAAGTATGATTTACTTTTTTTAATGATTTGGAGTGAAAATATGAAACACAGGTGTTACTTCTATGAATGGATTAAAATTTTAATTTCAAAGCAAGTTCTAAGAAAGCATTTGTGTTTGGTTTAAAAGAAAAAAAAATGGCAAAATCATTTTATTTGGTAATTCAGCATGATTGGGATGAATGTGAGCATCTATTATAACGTCTGTTAGTAAGAATAACTGGTTTGAGGAGAGCAAATTATATATGGTATAGGTTTTGATCATTGCTGATATATAGGTAAGAAAGTCTTTCTGTGAATTCCCTTTTTTTACATACATAAGTGACTTTATAGTTTTTCAAAATAATTTCAACCTTGAATTTAAGTTGGATTTATGACTTTATCTTTATTTAAATTTGATCTAAACTAATATATGACTGACTGATAAACTGATTTATTATGAAACTGATTCTTACATATTTACTTAAAATTTGTTGATAGTAGGATTATTAATTATATCTTTGACAAGATGGATAATAACTTTTTCCTAATTAATAAAGTTCCTTTTTTAATAGCAATTTAAGCTGAAATATTACTTAATTTCTAACTTTGAAATATCAAATTAAATAGTATGCCTTTAAATTCTCAAAATAATTAAAATAAATTTTATTTTACATGTTCAAAGACGGATTACCCTATTAACTTTTTAAAAACAAATTTCAAATGTAAGAATTATGAAATAGATTAATCTTTTAAATTATAATCTTTAAAAAAACTGTCCTTATTAATTTTTTCTTGTTTTTTTTAAATGTTATTGTTTTTAAATAAGATTATTATTGTTTTTCCTTAATTATTCTTTCTAATTATTGTTCTTTAAGAATATTATATCATTTGAAATACTTGTAATTATTTTTTAGCATTCATACGATTCTGATACTATTTGGCAAATGGCGTTGTTATATTTTCCTTAATAATTTTGTTCTTAGCGCGGGAATTAAATCAGCCATGTTTGCTCATTTCATGTACCAGTTACAGTACTCATGTAAATTTTCTTAATTACTTTATATTGTGATCTTTTTTTGCCTTTATTGTACAATAATTTTGTTTCTTTATTCGTCTTATGTTGGATATTTCTGTGATTGGTAGTTCATTTTCTTTTTAAATGGTTGGTTTGTTATAATTTATGACATTGAATTCTCATGGGATATATTGCGCCAAATACAAGAGAGGTTAAAATACTAAATTTTTTTTCTAATTAAAACAATTTAAAATTCAACCTCAGGATGGAGAATAAAATAAAGTTTAATAAAATTAAATGAATGTGGTAAAACCATTGTCATTTAAAAAGGGAAAGATGTTTGGTTGGGAAATTTCCCCAGCCAGGCTAGTGAAAGGTACCATATAAAATTTAAAATGTTCAAAACGAACTTGATTAAAAGCTGAGCATTCATTTAAAATGTGTATCACTGTAGGAAGATAAACAAAATGGTTACACATAGGAGGACTTTTTCCTGAGAGGTGTTTGTGTTGTGTGTCTTGTACGTAGACGTCTCAAAATATTCTGCGTGAAATTCATTCCCCATAAGAAATTATGTATTTTATGCAATTTATTATCTGTTTCTAGGTTCCAATGATCCTCCAAGTGATCATAAACACCAGATTTAATGTGTTTAATGACATCGTGGTAAGGAAATGGGGGGGGGAGAGATTGCGTCAGTTGCAGTTTAGCTTCACTATTTATTCATTGCCTTGATAGGATCCAACAAAAAATTACCTGAACGTTGTCAGACTTTAGTTTATGAATTGTTTTGATGTACCAATGATTAATGAGTGTGAATAATGATTAAGAGAACTTAGAGATGCTAATGCACTGCACTCATGGAATCTGTCAAGAAAGTAAAATTTTCATTGGGTCGAGTGCAAACACTTTCTAACGATTTGTGAATAGCGGAAATCTCTACTATAAAAATGGAACACGAAAAGTGAAGTTTAAAATCATGAAGTGAATTATCAATCAAAAAGGGGGAACCAATATGACTCGATCACTAAGAATGTGTAAATGTTATTAAAATCAGGATATTGTTCTGCAAAGTCATTAAAAAGTTGAATATAAATATTTTGTACAATTTCTGAACCCTTAAAAATTTTGAAGGATTCTTAAAATCAAAACTTTGTTAATACCAGGATGAAAAAAAAACCTTGGTTTGCTCTCATGACAGTAACATTAGACATTATACAGCAATTAAATTATGAAATGGAGGTATGGGTATTTCTTTCGTTCTGTCTTTTTTTTTTTTTTTTTTTGCTCGACTGTTCAAGAGCAAACTTTTATTTGAAAATAACAGAAATTTCGTTGAAGATGCTATTTTCAAATAATACTGAAGGGACGAAAATTGTCGCTTCAAGTCTAAGGAAGACTCTATGACATCCACGTATAAACTTTTGATGGGTGATGCTCGGAGTAGCACAGTATGCAGTCGTTAGTGCAGTATGGTGCACCGTGTTCAGTTTATATAAAACTGATTTTATTTGATTGATCCTTTCACAACCTAGCCATTATCTAGTTTAAAACAGATGAGAGTATGACAAATACGTAACAAACAAGTACGATCAGAGTCCAATAACGTATGTGGTAAAATTTTAAATATGTTCACTGATTTTTCTCATAGTTTGTTTGTGAAGTTGTAAAATGTGAGAGTGAAACGTAAGCTTGTTGTCATTTCCGTCAAATGCCGGATAATGCCCATAAAACTAAGTGAAAAATTAGAAAATTTATCATTGGACTGGTAAACAGCTTTTCATGCAATAACACGGCATTTAATGTGATAATATAAGTTTGGTAACACAAAGTCACATTCCAGATCCCTTTCTATTTCAGCATCAGTGCGTTTCGACATGCTATCCATCTTGGTTATGCTTTATATTTCCTCGGCTTTCATCTCTAGTAGAAAAAAAGGTATTCATGAGAAAGAGGGGAAAGGCAAATAATATTATTTTAATATTATTAAACTTTATTTACATTCAAATAAAGAATAATTTTGTCCCAGACACTGAATAAAAATAGTGAATGAATGAAATATAACAAAATCCGGTTCTCTTGCGCAACCAAATAATTTAGCAAGCTGAAGAAAATGAGGGAAAAAAACCTAGGAAAAACAAAACAGCAATGAAACAGAAAAAGAATTATCACACATAATTCAATTCATATCACTTTTGCTAGATACATGAACTGATATTTGATTTCTATTACATTTATTTCATTTATATATTGTTAAAGTCTGCCTGTGTTTAAGAAGTCCTTCAGGTGGTGCCCATCTCCGTTTCTGTAGCCTTTGGGCATGGGGACCTCAGTTAACTTCCAAAGCAAATTTGGTTCTCATCATTTATCGACCCTAGAGGAATGTAGGGCACCGCCTGACATATATATATATATATATATATATCAATTTTATACTAATAGCTGTAACCAATATTCTATGGTGCATAGCTAATAACTAATAAGAACAAAATTAAAATGTAACACATTATATATTTGTTAAAATTTTAAAATATTCTCCGTGTTACTATATTTATTTATTTTTCTTTTCTCTTAATTGTATTTTTTCCATAAAAGACTTTACTTTCTTAAAATTTAAGCAACAAATAAATGTCTAATGTCTTTTACTTCTTAATTGTGAACAGAATACATTTCTAACAACAAATCTCTTAAATAAAATCACGCGAAAATAAATACTTCAAAAACTGTTATAAAACTCGAGTACGTGACCTGTCACTTCTTATCTCAAGTTCCCATTGCTCCTGCTTTCACTGTATTCCATTTGGAGCTCTAGAATTCCGACCTACAAATAACAACTTGTTATGTAAGTTCTTCGCCCTTGATTTCTTTAGTCAGCTAGAAGGAGAGAGAAGACCAGGGCTATTCTTAGTCACTCAGTCAGATGTTGCTATTTTTAGCGCTGGTACGAATCCAGGTTTATGTCTAGTCTCTTCACTCCGCTGTCACATTTTGCTTCCGCAGTCCGCGGTGGTTTGGATTTTGAACAGGATTTTGCTCTCGCAGAAAGACACAAGGTCGTTTGTGATTTTTATGACAGGAATTATTAACTCGTCGAAATGCTGGGATGAGTGGGTGGACTAGAGGGAAGCATTTGTTGTTATGATCCACTTAATTTGTTTATTGTTTCGACGATTTGTAGAATGAGATGTTTTTGATTGTCGGAAGATTAATGTTTTCAAGATTTGTTTAACTGAGTTGATGAATTGGTCTGCATGAGTTAAATGTTTCGGAAAGTTGTACGGTAAACAAGATAAACAAGATGCAAGTATAGTTAAAAACTACATGAAAAGTTTTAATATTTATCTGATTTTTCAATAAAAGATTTAGCTTTAAATCAAATCTGGGGTCAAAAACGATTCCCATTTTGAAATACAGATTTTTTTTTTTTCATTTGTTTCAGTGATACAAAATTTTGAGAACATAGCTGTTGTTTGTAAATTACTGTTACAGTTGTTGGTAAAAAGGATACCAGAAACTGTAACAGTAATTTAGTCTCTTGTTTATAAAAATCAGTTGTATATTCAAATAAAGTATTTTTAATTAAGTATTCTTGTATTTATATACAAATAAAGTATACCAACAAGGTATGAAATAATAATGAAAAGGAAATTTAAAAAAACTATTTTGTTTTCGAAATTGATATTTATAGCAATGTTATTTAAAACTTTCTGTCAGCAATATCATTAAATATAGATAAATAATATATTCACATCTAAAAATAATTTTTGATAGACAAGCATTTGGGCAACATTTTACAACAACTTATCTGAAGAACATATAGTTGTGGAGCTTTGTTGAATAAAAAAGAAATGCACTGCATGAATTTTCAATAACCCGTACTTATAACAAAAAACATACGATTAAGGCAACATTTCTGTGAAGTATATGTATATTAGCATATAATTATAGACATATTATATGCTACTATACATATAGAAACATAGGTGTCTGCTCGTAAAAAAGATTCAAACTAGAATGAACAAAAAGGAGTTCACCTTTACCCAACCTAAGACCACTGACACCGAGGTTTCTGGAATCTTTTCTATTCTGTGATTGAGTTTCTCGAAGAGAAGGATGTAGTTCTTCAAGATGGATTGGTACATTTTAAGATCAATGTTACTTATATCACTGATTTATTTGCAGCTTCAAAGCGACGAACTCAATTTGATCACAACAAAATCTGTTATTTTTGTTTTCCTAAGCGAATTAAGTTTGCGGTAAAATTTTGGTCGTAACGAGTTCAGTCGATTTCCAATCTTCTGCATATATAAGAATAATAAAATTCCCTTCGATGATGTCAACATCTTGAAGCGTTGCACATTTGAGCGTCTAAGCATTTTGAGGATATTTTGTTCCTGGAAATTCCTAAAGGACGAAATTTTATAATGTCTGATTCAATAGGTCATACTTGTCTTTTGAAGTATGACCTACTGAGACAGCAGGGATTCAGATTGAAAAGGAATTGATCGAACCTTCAAGCAATGAAACTTTGAAAGACACCTTTTAGAATGGTAATCGTCTAACATAATTTTGCCATCAGGGTAACATAAGTCGTCTCTATTCTGGACTATGGATTATTGTTAAAAACATTTTTTTAATTCCCTTCCCTTCCTTCTACCTCGTCGAGCGAGAATTTTGTATTGAATCGGATCTAATTAAAAAGAAAAAGAAACTGACTCCAAATCGTATAAAGAGGGAACTAGCGCCTTCATCTTACTAAATTATTGAACCAGGCGTTAAGAAACTGGACCCTGAAACACAAACATCCAACTGACATAGATAATTTATTGTTTCAGTAATACTCCTTTTTTAGCGTAAAATTTTTTTACTGTTTTTTACTTATCGAATTAAGAATAAAAAAAAACCATTTTAAGCATGTTTTTTGCATTAATCATTTTAATTCTAACGATTAGATTACAATAACCTGCCGGTCAAAATTGTCTAATTTAACCAAACAAATTTGGTGTCCAAGTCTATAGAAGAAAATTATTTAAATATTTTACCTCTTATAATTCAGTAACCATCTCTACTCCATCCACAAAAGTTTCACAAAGGGGGGGGGGTGAATTTTTTTTCCTCCTTAGGTAGGTAATAGTTTTGAAAAAGGTTCAGAATCACTGATCTAGATGATCAGAAATTCCTAGGGATTTGAATTTCGTGCAATGATAAAGCGGATGCATTTCTCCACAACTTTCCATTTAACATTATTTTATTAGAGTTCTCAACGAATGATCTTGGGGAGCATAATTTTATTTAGGTTTTTAGCATTATTTATTTAAACTAAAGTAATTCAGAGTTAAATGACAATTTTTATAAATATCTAATAAAATGTGGATTCTACCTTCCAAAAATTTTAAAAAGCAATCAAGTAACATCCTTTCACTCGATTTAATTTCCTTCTGTAATAATTTGTGTGATTTAGTATCAGTTTTTCTTTTAAAGATGTTTTCCAATAATACATCATATAACTTATTTCTTGATAAGATTAAGTTTTCTAATGCTCTTGTTTCTTCTTAAAACATCAGCAAGATTCCTCCATTGCTTGGAAGATTCACTTATTTTTGTAACTGACAACAATTTTGTACTTATAGAACATCTATTGTAGCAAACTTATTTTCATATCTTGGATTTAAAAGTAATCTTAATTAGTTTTGTTTCATCTTTTGTTAATGCATTTACAATGAATTGATAAGATAATGTCTGCTCTTATGTCCAAATCTTCGATATCTGCCTACTACATCAAGTGGTTCTGTCAAATCAGATTCTTCTGGTAGAAGTAATTCATGAGTAGATCCTAAGTTTCCTTTTTTACTTCAGCCACTTTATCGAAATTTTGCTTCAGAATCATGGCAGGCTCTTCATGGATATCTGGCGGTCCGTGGAAATCTGTTATTTTTGTTAAACTGATAACTTTTGCCTTAATCGTTCCGCGAAAGCGGCTTAGTATTTGAATGTCGATTTTATCAATGATAATTCCGAATCATTGGGACCAAAATGTTGTAGAACCCAGTTGGACAATTAAGAAGTGGACTGTATGAATTCTAAATAACTTTTATACTCAGCAAAAACAAATGATTTACGCAACATTTAATTTAAATGCATATTAGTAACATATAGATATTCTCGTTACAAAATGAGTATCCTCCAGAACACTTAGATGTCTTCTCACAAAGGTGACTCTTAAGACGAATGAACAAAAAGGAGTTCATTCTAAGACCATTGACCCCGAAATTATCAGGAATAGTGACGCTTGTTAAGATATTTAACTATGTTAAAAGCTCGAAAATAGGAGAAAATAACGATTTCTTTTTTATTTATCCATCAAAGAATTTGAAATTTTCTGTTTCCAAAGTACCTTCCATTTTTAATTATGATTCATAGAAATGAAGTTATAAATATTTGAATATCAGGCGATTGGGAAAAAAAGCGGGAAGTCGCTACTTTGAAATCGGGAATTAATGTCTCTCATACGTATTCCTCTTTTCCTTCTATTTTTAAGAATATGTACTAAATATATAAATATTCATTTTGGGAAATCTGGCTCCATATTTAATAGTAAAATTTCCGAAATATCATTGGCAATATACACACTGTTTACTATTTTTCTGAACTACATCGATTGAGTTGCGTTCCTTTTTTGGATATAATTGTCATTTTATTTCGATTTGAAATAACTGTTTAAATTGTACTTAATAGCTTTTTCTACTAATACTTTTTATATTTAAACCCCGGTTAGTTCTATAAATAAACGCCAATGTAAGAAAAGAAAATTCCATGGAAATCGTCATTCTGCTTGTACTACAGCTGAAACAGTCAGCACAAGTGGTAAACTTAAAATTGGAACATGGAAAGAAGTACATTTGGTAATAGAAGTTACATTGTAAAAATAATTTCAATTGTCATAGAAATCCTCAATTGTCCATTGTGTTTATCACAATGCTTAGAACTCAAGGAAGAGTCCAGTTTTTGGTTTTTTCCCAATACGTTGTTGAAATGCACAAACTGTATATTTGTTCATATCTTTTCATCAATTAAAAAAGAAAACAAGCTAAAGGAGATAAATATTCAGTTTGTAGTAGGTATGCGATTAACAGGAAAAGGCCATGATGCTTTCGAAAAATCTGAGTGCTGCATTAGATATACCATGCTTATTAAAGTCAGCTTTCAGGAACTATGAAAAGAAACAGTTAAAAGTTCCTTCAACTGTAGCACAGGATTTCATGAACACCAGGGCTTCCGAAATAAAAGAGTTGAATCATCAGGAGGAGGATTTGACAATATGCGGTTTAATGACTATTATAAGGGAGTGCTAAAAATGTTACACGCGTCAGATGCGAATTGTGGGCAGTATACAGTTGACGTTTTAAGAGCTTTGACGTTATTCGTGTTGCGGACTTAAAACCACATTTGTAACCATCATAAAAATGGCCAGAAAAAAAAAATTGACCTGCAAGAAAATCAAATAAAAAAATGGGAAAAGAACATGCGACTTATGAAGGGACAGGGGAGTTTATTTTGTATGTAATATCTTTAATTTCTATATAAGTTTTAACTTTAAAGCCATTTTCTGAAGAATTGAATTTTTAGTACAGTTGCAATTTTTGAAAAATGATAACTCAAAGGGTTTTTCATACATTTTGATGAAATTTGGTAGAAATATTTTTCATATCGTTCTTTTGAGAACCTGGAATAAGATATTTTACTGTATGATTTATAAGTGGACCTATTCACATTTTAATGTATGAGGATAGAAATTTTAAAAACGTGTTGTTACTTCGATTCACAATTACTCTGCCAATATTGTGATTTATTAAGTAATCTTAGGTCAGGCTATGTACTGTGTCATACCTATATATATGCAAAATAATAATGTTATAGAAGGATTTTTTTAGGAAAAGAGAATATTTTGAAATTATACTATTTTTTCCTTGTTTTATACTAAAAAAATTGCATTTAAAACATGTTTTTAACTGTAGTAACATTTTAAACTAATTTTTTAAATTTATATTCTAATTCAGGGGACACTAAACGTTAAAATATATTCATTAATACATTTTTTCAAAATCTTGGTTCCTAACATAGTCGGTTACCTTAACATTCAGTTTCGAAGAGAGTGGGTAGGAGAGCAGAAGCACCAAATGGTAATCTAAGATGGTGTTTGCATGGTTGAAAAATGGCGTGAAATCGCAGAGCCGATACGAGATTGGTTTGTTTAATTAAATCGCACTAGAAGCAATACGGGGGCTATTGACGACGGATCTCGTAATTCTGAACCTCGGTCAAATGATGAGGATGACATCTGAGCTGGAACCTTCTCCTCCTAACTTCCACACCACGCCAAAGGTAGGACTTTGAGCCTCGACATATTTAACGTATATCAGCTATGGATGCATGGCGGATCTTTCGTGGTATCAAGGTTCGAACCCACGACTCGACGAAAATCGCTGGCCTCGAGTCCGTGATCAAGGTCTCTAAGTTTCCTCGGCCAAGCAAGTAAGGGAATGCTTGTGCGTGAGCACTTATAATGTATGAATAATATTAACATACATACATATCTTTTTTCATTATTCAGAGTAATTTCAAATGTACAAAATAAAAATAAAATGCTAGGTATGCATCTGTCTTCGGTGAACTATTGTTATTCTTTTGATCACCTTTACTTTGATTCCACAAACTGTCATAGAAATAGCAGAGATCCAACATATCGCCACAAGATACACATGCTCTACATAAATCAGGTAAATACAGCTTCCAGGTTTGTTGAGACTTCAAGTTTTGAGGTAGTTCGAAGCATTTTTGAAAATATTAAGAAGAGGTCGAGCAAGGTTATTATAAACTACATAGGTGCTTCTCTAAATCAGTTTCAAGGAGAGTAAAATTTCATCACTTAACGATTCGCAAATCAGACAGTATAAGTTATTATTTGATTAAAAAATAACTAACTAAAAATTATTATTTGATTAAAAAATAAGTAACTTTAAATTATTATTTGATTAAAAAATAAGTAACTTTAAATTATTATTTGATTAAAATTAAAAATTATTATTTGATTAAAAATTAAGTAGCTAAACATTTGTTGATACTGAATATCAGCAAATGAAACCCTTGCCTTTCTTTTTGCGAATTGTTTTTGGACTGCTTTACACTGTTTAAGAGAAATGAAACTTTAACACAGAAACTGCTATCACATTCTGTAATTTTTATGCAGTACCACGGAAAAAAAAAAAGATTGTCTGTAGTGCTTATCAATAAAGATTAAAAATTAAAAGTGATGCAAATTCTACAATAATCCTACTTGTATTGAAAACATTCACATGAACTTTCACATCTTTTTATTTAACAGTACGTGCTCTTTAATCTAGCACGTTTGGGATCACGATCATGCTAGGTAAACTATTTTGCCTCATTATGAAGTGCATGAAGTGATTAAAACATGTTTTTAATGTGTTTGCCCACATTACCTGCGCAGACGGTTTAAATATCCGACAAAGCAATTCACCATTCTAGCAAATACAAAATTAAAACATCTAACATTAATTTAACGGAATATTCTTGTATTGATAAAAATACAGCACAAAAGAAGAATTAATGCAGTGCAATGATAGTTAAAACAAGCTATGTTAAGCTACTGTAGACACATGTTTACGCTTATTCATTTTACAAACAATTGAAGAACCCGCGCTAGATTTCGAGAATATTTTGCTGTATAGTACACTATATACACGCCGTTGAAGTATCGAGTAAAACTCGATAAGAAATCTGCAAGGAATCAAGAATCACTGCTCGGAATTTAAATGAAAACTGACAGTTACAATAAGTTATGAGCAAAAATGCGAGCCGCGATGTATCTGGAGTCGGTGGTCAAGGTTAATGAACTCCCAAATCCACTCGGAAAACTTCGAACTGCTCGTCATTCCCTGGTACATTCAAGAAACCAAGTGAATGTATCGAATCATCCAATGTCAGATTGAAGAACGCTTACTGTATTTTATTGTGAATTCGCTTCTTGCTCTAGTTATCATGAAATCGCATTTATTTTCATAATTACTCTTCATTCAAAATCTGCTGATTCAACAAAGTGCTGAAAACAGAGTTATTTATAGCTATATCTAGAATTTACAGTAACCCTTTGGCATTACAAATACGGATTTCATTTACATTTTACTTCACATTTCATCAGATATACGCAAAAATTATTGCCGAAAGTTCTCCTCACAACGTTCGAATGATGAGAATAAAATTTTGAAACGACCTTTCATAATTTTCAAATGATTAATTATCGCATATGTTGTTTTCGAATTCCTATTATATTTACCGTGTAGTGTCTAAGCTGTATGAAAAATACAGCAAACATATAACACTAATTTGGAGAATGAAATCAATGGAGAGTCTTCCAAGAACATCTAGCAGAAATTTGCAAATAATTAAATGCAGCAGCTCCTCGTTAAGTTTCAAAAGCAAGATGAACGCTAAACTTTATCATTGGAAAAAAGAGTATTTAAAATGCAAAAGTTAACCAATTTTTTTATTTGAGCATATTTATATTTGACGTTTTAAAAACACAATTTGTTTTGAAAATTTAGGTTAGTAATTTTTTCATAATTTTATAACATAAACACTATGTCTAATTTAGTTCTCTGATTTTACAAAGCTCGTTTATCAACATTTACTGTATACTGAATTTTGCTTGTATCAATATTTTAATCAAGACCAATTACTATCATTTGTATGCACCAGATACATTTTTCCTTGACTATGAAGAGTAGGGAATGATTTGTTTACAACCTGTTATTTCAGAATTTGTTCATTGGTATAATTTTCACTGCTAGGGAGTTGGCGGTTATTTTGTATAGAAAATTATTTTGAAGTTTTCTCAGTCAGAAATAAAGTTTTTCAAGAGAAAGTTGCTTTTTTTTCTCTTTCCTTTACCTTCGAGCTTTCAAGTATGTCAAATAAAGATTTCTAAAGTATATTCGTTTCCTATGCATTTTTACTTAACATTTCTTAAAAATTTTAATTTTAGAAAAAGAAATTATGGACGTATTATTTGAAATAAGAAATTCGACTTTTTTTTCGAAATGTTGTTGATACAAAAAAATAAATAATGCAAGTCACAATTAAAATAAGTTTATTGTTTATAATTGTTGCTATGAAAATATATGCACATTTATGTAAGTGTACTAAAATAAATAATACAAAAATTTTTGAAATTTTTCGAATTACTCTCAAAAAATCGAGTCAAAAATAACATGCCAAACGGCTGCTCGATAACAATAACTAGAAGCAATATTAAAGGAAATATATTGGATACCGTAGTTCAAAAAAGGGATATCTAAAAGAAAAGTTTTTGAAAAGAAATAGAATAAGAAATTTATATCAAAATATTATAAACCACAACATTTGTTAGTTACGGGAATGCACATGTTGTGGTTACATTCTATTTCTCAATGGATCACTTCTACTACAACAAGTGATAGATAATTTTTTAAAAATTGTACAAGTCCACAAAAATGTAAAATTATTGCTACATTTTAACAATTTTTTATCCTTCTGAATCAAAACAATCTTAACTCATAAGCCTGCAGATCGACAAAAATGTGCCAAATACAGGGTGATTATAATTGAAGTGACCCTATTCAGACACCTCTAGAGCCCTTTATACTTATTGAATTTTGATGAAACTTGGAATAGATTTTATGTGGAGCATGAGAAAGCGATTTCTGCAATACAAAATATTTCAAATTTTAAGCACCTGGGGGGGGGAGGAATTATGTCGCCTAAAGAAGGACAAAAAAAACTGTCAGAATTATTAAAATTTATTCAGTTACAGAATGTGCTCAACGTGTTCTCCATTGACATCAATTACGTGATGAAGTGCAATATAGCGTGTTCGCTGGTAGCACTGTGACGCCTGCCCGATCCGGGCTGCCTCTTGTGCCATAGTTAGATTCAATTATTAAACACTAAGACACAATAATCAATCAAAGAGACACTAGAACAATATTTACGGAATTTATTAACTTATATTTACTATAACAACAACTATATACGCTCTCCTGGGGAAGATTTCTACTAACCAAATTCAACCCACCAATAGTAATTTAACAGACTCTTACCACTAATCCTTCCTCGACTGCAACTCAAACTCAGCAACGAATGTAGCAATCTAGAACACTAAATCTCTTTAAATAATACGCTTTTAATCCTATCGTCTGTTTCAACCTCTCTTTTCAACTCCTCCTTCAACCTCTTTCCATTTCTCCTTCAGCCTCTCTATATCTTCTCCCTCAGCTTCTCTATCGCGATTTTCAGTCGGAGTTTATATATTTCCTAACTCTCCCGTTTCACTTCATTTCTACCTGCCTCCTATCTGCATATTCACGCTTCATTTTTGGTTGGGCAGCGGTTGTTTAGCAAAAGCAATCAATCTTAATTAAAAGTCCCCAAGGTTAGTGAAGAGAAACCGCGAATAGACCAATGTCACAGCACGATGAAACTCTCGAGAAATTCCAACAGCATGGCGTACAAAGCTGGCTTTCAACTCAGATAGTCCTAATTCCCCATCCATAAACACGGTCTCTTAGGGATCCCCACAACCAGAGATCACAGGCATCGGGTGAACGAGAAGGTCAGGCATCCAAAAAGTTCTGGATATTACATGATTCTCCTCAAAGTTAGCTCGCAGCAGTTTGTTTGCAATGTGGGGAAATATTCTGTCTCGCATGAAGGCAGTGGTATTTAAATATTGCCGTTCCTGTAAAGTAGGAATGATCTGCTGTCGAAGGAATTCACTGTACCGTGCACTCATGACAGAGCACGTTTTAGGACCTTGAGGAATGAGAGTTTCAAAGAAAAACGGTCCTAGGATAAAATTAATAGTAAATCCACACCAAGCAGTCACGTAATCAGAATGCAATGGTTGTTGATGCAGGACATTAGGAGATGAAGCTCCCCATATGCGGTAATTTTGGTTATTCACTACTCCCTTTAAAGAAAAATATACCTCATCTGACCATAGAATTTTCCAAGGCCAAGCGTCATCAACTTCCATTCTCGCCAAATATCGGCAGGTAAAATCAGACCGTGTTTGATGGTCTTGAGGTTGCAGCATTTGCACTACATTTTTTATTATACGGATATCATTTTAAAATGGATCTCAGGTTTGTTCGTATTATCGACCACGGAATCACTAACTCTCGTGACACCGATCGAGGCTTGCTGATAATTAGTTGGAACTGGAGGCTCTTTTAACCACAACAATTGTGACTTCTTCATAATTTTATTCGCAACCAGTTTCTGTCCTCATCCTGCAATACACTAAGTTTCCAGTCTCTTCAAATTTCATAATCATCTACTTCAAACCATTCTTAGACTTGATTTAGATTCAGAGCAGAATGATTTTCTGGCTCTGACTGCAAGTCTCTTCATATGTTTGACTAATTTGTATAAGGAATTTTTAAAAACGCCATCTTGTGGTCAAACTTTGAACTATTTTTATTGAAGAAGTCTTTTCCCCCATGGTCCATTTAACGTATATACCAAGTTTCATCACAATCCAATAGGCAGAACGGGTTCTGCCGGAGTCTTAATAGGGTCATTTTAATTATAACTACCCTATATATTTGGTGTTGGTAATTTATTAAATTACTATTATTATAATGAGGAAAAATTCAAACATGGTTGCTAGATAATGCACTGAAATGTTCGAGAATCTATAATCTTCAAGTATGTGTGAATACGATTTTCCAATCATGAATATTAATAAATCAAAAACTAACTGTTTGATGGATGTGAACGTATAACCGATTCTGAGCATGCATTTAATACGCATTAAGCATTTAAATAATTATTAAATAAGTCATTAAAATTATTATTAAAGCAACGTAATGTCAAGGCATCAAAGTAAATTTTTAAATTACCTATCTTTTTCTTTTTTTTTATATTAATATATAATCAATACGAATAAAAAGAATAATACAATATCAAAGATTTTTATGTGTTTCTGTTGCCTCGTCTTTAACTCTCAATAAACATGTTTGATAAATAACAAATATGTTTATTGAGACTAGTCGTCAAATCTGTACAAATGGCATCAAATCTGTACATCGGTCATTTGTAATCAAAATATAGATTATCGATGTTGAAAGAACGTTTTCAACTCTTGGGGCATATTAAATTTTTCTCTACAGGAATGGTATCATTTGAATCTTTTCTAATTTTCTAAGACTAACCAAATATGCAACCTCTGAAGATCCCCACTCGGCCACGGTCGGTGGGTGTTATGTGTGTTAACTGGATATTTGAAACACTGCCAAATCCTTCTGTCTTGTAATTAATTTAGATCACTTATATTTGTCGTATTAATCATTCATTTTAACTTTTTCTAGACTTCCAAAAAAAAGCGGGGGGGGGGGAACAGTTTCACGGTTAAATTTTAATTACAAAGTAAATTGTTAAATTACATAGTACATCGTGATGGCAATAGCTTTAAATTTATTAAAATATTTTTTTCTTCATGAATTAGCAGTTTAAAGCCACCAAAATCTTTCCACAATATATCAACGTTTATTTCTTACGACTCCTTTCTTTAGAATTGAATGTCGTAAAGTTAAATCAGTTAAGAGGACAAAAACATTGTATGAATAAAAATTGTGGCCAACTAATTCAGAAAAATCAACGGCGATTTTAACAATAAAATTTTATTTAAACATCATTCGCAAAAGAGCATATTTAATTCGAAAATTATTTTATAGTTGTACTTTCCAATTAAAGATACATCATTTAAAAATATCAAACACATACTAAGCCTTTCTTTAAGCATTAAATAAGTAATTCTGCTATTTTTGTAAGTCGCGAATTGAAAAACATATAGCTTTTCTTTGAAAATATAAGAGAAAATACGCAAATTTTTGCTAGTGTTTCAAAGTTATATTTGAGTTCTTTTAATTTGTTTCGACTGAGCATCATCTTTAAAAGGCTAACCCTTAGTTTTTTGTTAGAGTAATGAGAAGAAAAATTAACTTTAAAAGGAAAGCATACATTTCCCTGGATTCGAGATCTATCTTCTCTCTCTCTCTTTTGCTTTCCAAACCAAGTCGAACAAACGCGAAAATGATTGATGAAGGTAAATACTCTTGAAAGAATACTTTCAAAGTAACATTCAAAGAGCAGATGTTACCCTCTCCAATGCATCTTTTCTTTGAGACATATGGAAACCACCTATTTCTGCGATTCCAGTGCGCTTAAATTAGTTTCTGTGTGACACATAATTGATTGGGTGATTATTTAACCTTCCCTTCAGTTGCCAGAAAGAAACGGAAATAGATCTTTGTGCTTATTAAGAACTATTAATATATGCTCTTGAAATTAATTTAAATGAAAATTATTCATTTCCTCCGTTTTTAAATTAAGCAAGAATATTTAAAATGAACTAATTTCTAGAATTCCATCGACCTAAAAAGAGACGTTCTATGATATATCCTTTTTTTAGCTGTATTCGAATGATGTTTTTAAATTTCATATCTTAATGTCTAATTATATCATACGCCATTTTTACTCAAAATCAAATACAGTAGTTCAAGGGGAATAAAAAATTTAATATTAAGTATATTCCATTTAAAATATCGTTAAATTTAGCAGAATTTACTTTAGAATTTATCAACAGCTTTGTGAAACCTGATTAATTGAAATGGATTATTTTTAATTTTAATAGAGAAGAAAAAGGAAATGAATAGCAAAAATAATATTTGAATTGCTTAAAAGTCTATTCAGTCTTAACGCTTGTGAAAGGGGGACGAAGAAATAAAAATAAAAATAAAAAAAACTATTCTAAAAATTGGTGTAAGACTCCTTATTTTATTTTTATTTCCTTTGGTTTTATTGGAAAAAGATACTTGAGTATGATTACAACCTTATAGTGTCTAGGGAAATTCAGCCCTATGATTCAGACAAATTCAATGAATTACACGTCACGAAATTCTGCTTTATCTGAGATAAGTTACTGAAAAAATTCGTTCTAAAATTCACAATTCCTTTAATAGATCGTAATCATTGTAAATTGTAAATATAATACCTATAGTAAAATCGCATTGATGTTTCTTCAACTTATTATGCTGCAAACAAGTACTGACATACCCAGGGAAAAGGTAACAGCAGAATTTAAGTAGAAATTAATGAAGGTGTAGATTCGATGGGGTGATTATGAGTGTCAACAAAAGATCTACATCTTATCTGTGATAAATGTTTCGCTCGTAGTCATGCCATGTTCTCAAGGTTTTGATAGTCTTTCTTTATTCACGAATACTACCTCGGTGTCCTGAAACAATATGTCGCTTAATATAGATTAGGTTAAGCTTCTAATTCGTTTTGGAAGAACACAATCAAGTATCCTGGTCTAATGTCAACAGGGTAGCATAAAAATAACTCCTTCACAAACAAATCTGAATTAGCGGTGAATGAAAAGAAAGAAAGCTTTCGCTGTCTCTGTTCTTAAGTAAATAAAAACAATACAGTTATTATGTACAAATGAAATTAATCATTAATCTTATACTGAAGGTGACATTGAAACATTGAAGGTGCCCCATACATATATATATATATATATATATATATTGTAGAAATCTTTTGATAAAGTGTTTTTTTGGATTTTGATGCCTCATAATTATCTTGTTTCATGGAGTGATAACTTAAAATTATACGTACTCCATTGGAAAGATAAAATGTAAAGCAATAAAATAGTCAAATTATCTTTATGCTAACAATGTTCTAACCAAATAATCAGAAAAAAGAAGCATGACTTTCTTAGATTCTTTTCCTTCATTTGAATGTTATCTGTAAATGAGAGTGTTTAAAGAGTGAACCTAGTGAAATTTTCTTTTCCCAATGAACCAAGTATGTCACAGTAAGATTCTATCACTGTTTAAGGAGATTGGCATCATATTGGTTAATTTTGTGTGTGTGTATATTAATTAATGGAACTTGCCAAAAGGTTTTCTTCCATTTAGTGAGATAAAACACAAAATAAAATAAAATAAATGGCGCAAATTGTTCCCTGATTCCCAAGAAAGTAATGTAAAATATATCTATTAAATTGTTAAGCTATGGTTATGAAGAAATGTGAAGAGCAATTGGTGGAAACATAACCAAAGGAGACATTTCTAGAGTTACAAAGGAGACTCAATGACTATAAAATCAGACAAGCAGAAAAAGACGTCATAATAGCAAGTGATGATAACAGGATCAAGAGATAGTGCTTGTTGAGAGGGAAAAGTCATCTCGGAGAATACAAAATAAAGTGATAAAATGCAATGTAAAGTTGAGTGCAAGGCCAGTCCGTCGTAAACTGTAGAAAATTAGTCTCAATGTTAAAATCCTACGAAAAAACAACTCTTTTATTTCTCAAATAAAGATGGGAAATATTAAACTGGTCTGATACATATCTTGACTGGAGAGCAGAACAATATTATTTGCAGTGATAAATCAGAATCAGCCTGTTTGGTAGTAATGGGGTAAAATACGGCCATTTAATAGTAATGGCAGAGATTTGCGTCCTGCCAGCAAAACACTTATTGTTAAGCATCTGTTTGGTTTTAAGATCAGGGGTTGTTAATAGCAAAAAGTGTGGGCAAAAATTGCAAGATTAATAGCAATTTAAATGCTCAAAATTACAAAAATGAGTTACTTAAGAATAAATTGAATTCTTATAAAAGTTGTATTTTTAAGGATGATGAATCATTAACATTTCAACGGGATTCAGTTCAATTTCATGTTTCTGTTGGCTTAGAGATAATCATATCCTACTACTGAAATGGTTTGGGAATAGCCCATACCGTACTTCTATTAAAAATATATGAAGTCGGCTGAAAGCTCTTGTTAATCAGAAGAAATCCATTAACAGAATCGAAACAGAAGCAAAAATTCAATCCTGGTTTCATATTGTAACAGCTGCCGAACTAGAAATCTTGGTTGACTCCATAGGAAGGCGTTTTGAGGCCGCAATTAAGGCTAAGGCTAAGCCTTTCCCGACCTTAAAATAAGCTGTCATGGAGATAATTTTTATGTACCTTATTTTTCTGTGTATTTCAATTTTCTTCTTTGTGCTCTGTAAGTGCTGCTTAAATATTTCTTTATAAAAGTTATTGCCTTCTAGATGTAATTCGGAAGAAAGAATTGACAATCTCTAGATGCTCATATTTCAGTCTATGGATCCCGATATTGTCATCTTTTTAACCAATTGATCTAAATACTTGAATTTTACTATTTTACACGTAGACATGGAAGAAACGAAAACTTTGTAAGCAGTGGAGAGAGTCAGTGACCTCAAAACCGCGAGATTTTACTCTGATCATTGTGTATTGTGTTATGTCATTGCTCATTTTACTAACCTAATAGTAATATATATATATATATATGGACAAAGGAAATGTGTGTGTAAACCTTTCAGAAAGGGTAGGATGACGCCATTTGGTGGGGGTTTACAGAATGTAATCGAGTGTTTTTGAAGTAGGATTTAATATCAACCAATGTTAATTATTATGGAATTAGAGATAATATGAAAATTTATTTTAAGTATAAGAAAGTGATACCACTTAGTTATTTCTATTGATACGTTTTTATTTGTTTTCTTGTGTGCAAAAAATTTTAGGATTGTTTGGCCTTGTTGTTTCGATTTATAATTCTTTCCAAGTTCTATTAAAAAGTAATGTGCGGATGGGAATGGTTCAGATGTAAAACGTATTTAATCAAGCAATGTAGTTCTAAGCCTCAAACAGAAATTTAAATTACTTTGTCTCCATTTTTTGTATCTGTATCTTGTTAACAGATTCAGACTTTTAAAAATATTTCAACACTTTTAAATTTGCTTATTTTTATGATTTTTAAGTTTATAATTGAATTATAATTTTTTTAAAGAAATACAACATATGTATTTCTTTAAAAAAATTATTGTTTTTAATTAGTTTTATTGAGATAATTAAGGTATTTATTTTTTAAAATATTATATTATAAATACATGTTTCTTTTGTACTTTTTAAAATAATTTATACATTATTGCAATACATTTTCATATTAATGTTTAGTTGCTTAGCACCTATTTTGCAAGAATTTTAGATATTACTGCGTCATTATGACATGAATTTATAATACATGTAATTTATATCTATCTATGTTTTTATTGTACTTTTTATAATTTATACATTATTGCCATACATTTTCATACTAATGTATGGCTGCATAGCTCCTATTTGAAAGAACTTTTGATATTATCATGTTATTATGATAATATCAAAAGTTCTTTCATTTATAATTAATATTTATATATATATATATATGTGTGTGTGTGTGTGAACTAAAAATAACCGAAATATACCAAGATAAAATACATTCTGCACATTAATTGATTCTTTTATACATAATGCTATAGATTACAGCTATTAATATCGATTTGTTTGTTTCAAGAAGCTGTAGATTGAAGTAACCCACAATATCATGAAGTTTTAATTATTATCCTGGGACATCGCACAACTTTAATTATTACTAAAAATATTCTAGATAGAAACTTAATTTCTTTTTATTATTCTTAAACTTTATCTCTTTACATGGTCATCATCCAGAGTAATACATTTCTTCCAGTTTTTCTTTATCTTTCGAAGGTAAGTATAAATTTTAACCCGATATCTCGGTTTTTTCTAAGTAATAAAGAAAACTTAATGATATCTCCTCGTATACACATGTACACGCACACGCACACACACACACGTGTGTGTGTGTGTGTGTGTGTGTATAAAGAGTTAAATTTCTTAAAATGTCAGCACCGAAGTGTTTAATTCCTAATTTAAAAGTTATATTTTTTAATATTACTTTTATTTGGCTGAACTATATTTATGGCATCGTTAAAAACATAATTTATGAGGTACACACTTAAATTACTTTGAAAATTGGTTTTGAAAGTGTTTATGATCATGATATGTAGTAGATAATAAAAATATCTAATTTTCATAATGTGTGGTATTTAAGAATGTTTTTCTAGTTATTGATGAGGCAGATGACACAGAGAAAAAATAATTAGGCAGATATAATTAACAATAGTCCTTTTTAAATAGTGGTTCATTTACACAAAAAGAAAAAAAAAATCGGAATTATGAATTAGCCAATTACAACAAAAAATAATACAAAATATTTTTGATCTCTTATTTGTTTCATTAAATCCGAAACTCTCTTGATGTCCTGGACATTTTCGAATACTTTATAGTACATAAGAATACATACTGGAGGCTCTACAATGGAACTTATACAACCGCATACATACTCAATGGAAATAGAAAAAGAACATCTACCTAGGTATTTAGTAGATGCAATAAATATCTTTGCTATATAGTGTTTGGATTTGAAAATCATTTAAACCGCAAAATATTACAGAGGCTAAAATATGATAAAAACAGAAACGAACACCTAATTTGAATTCAATTCTTAATGATGTGTAATAAAGCAAATGATTGTTAAAAGCTTCGTCTGTGCTTAAATTTAAAATATTTCCCGTTGACTATTTCTGCGTGATTCAAAGGTTAGTTTAACGAAATTAAGATGATTCATGGTTGAAACACAATTATATAATTTTGTAACTGAAGTTTATCTTCCCCCTCACGATAGCGTTAGTACGCCACACTAAAAAAATGTGTCTCTCTACTTTTTCTATTTGGAATTCTAAATCCTTTACTCATTACTTATTCCATTTAGTTTCCAACCGAGTAAATGAGATCCCATTTCACTAGTTATCCATTTATTGCGTTGAGTACTGTAATCAAATGACAATATTATGGTGGACCCCCGCAGTTACACACCTCGGATACAAAAGCAACCTCTCATCTTCAAACATTTTAATTTTTTAATAAGGAAAAGAGCCCCTAATTAGTTAAGGCCTTTAATTTTTTTTAGTATAGAGAAATGTTATAAACAAATTCAGTTACTCAACAGCTTGTAAAACATATCCTTTAAATACATGAGAAGCCATTGATTTTCAATTATTAAATAAAAGATAAAGATTCATCAGTTGTGTTTTTTAGAATCATTTGTATAAATATTAAGAACTTCAAAAATATATTGAGCTCTAAACACCCATTTACATAACTTTAGGATTTGTAACTAACCTTATGCTACGTTGTTACATTTTATTATTCACTGAATTTATTCTTTAGTCAGGTAACAAATAAAATGACCCAAAGTCTTAAAACACACTTTTGGACTCATCCATTTGTTTCAGAAATTTAAAAAAAAGTAATGTAAACATGATACTTTATCTTCGTGGCAATAAACTTCTATTTTGCACTTCTCTCTGTGCATAGTAATATGTAGCATCCTATTTGAATCCACGTATATTATTAAACTCAAACTACTCAAAATTAGAATTATTAATTACCACTTTTTTATATTAACTGAATCTGGAACAACACTTTTAAAAGTTCAGAATTTCGTATAAAGATCGCTTATATGCATTCCATTCATAAATATAGAAAGAATCATTAGTAGCGCAATTTCTGTATTTTAATTGACACATTTATAGTATATCCAGTTATATCTCTCACATTCAAATCATTATCACTTAAATACTCAAGAAAGTTCGTTACATTTGTTCTTATTTCAAATTACAGATTGACAACTTTCGAAATAATTTTCTAGTCTTAACCACAGTTCAAAGTATTAAAAATATTTTTAACTCAATATTCTAACAATTTATTTTTCAAAGCTCCCCAACTTGTTTTATTTTCGCATTTTATCATTCCACAATCCATTCTGACACAGATACGCTTTTCGGCACCGTAAACAATGTCACTGCAATAGTTTCATAAAAACAGAGATGGTATCGAATTCACACGAAATAATGCAGCCGCCTTCTCATCCATGTAACGAGCTTTGCTGGGCTGAATAAAAGTTTGAAGGGGGAAAAATATAAAAGAAAAGTGGCGTAGGCCAAAAATAAACCTGGCGCCGAAATATGTTAGTAATGTCGACGGGAGAAGACTTAACAGAAACCTAATATAAGCGAACACTGCACGCCTTATATGTCGTGGGACTCCAGAAACAAACTTGCGTCTGGCAGATGTTCAGGAACACACGCCGCTCCGTGGAGGAAAACGCGGAAATAGTCAAGTTCGAAGATCTTCTTTCTTTTGTCTTTTCTCATCCCCCTCTTCTCCGTTTCTATTCTTTTTTAATTCTTAAAGGTGCAAGGTAAAGTAAAATAACATGTAAATGTTTTCCATGTCAAGTTTGAATGCACAGAAACAGAACAGAACGAAACACCGTGCCATTCCACATTACATCAAGATAATTTCAGCACACTGCTTAACAGTTGGCCAAATGTATTCTACAAATGCTACCCGTGAAGGACGGCTGGAATTAATTTCAGCCTTTTCAAATAGTTCTATAAGATTAATGATCTTTTTTTTTAAGTAGATTATATTTTGAAAGCACGAAGTGTTAAACTTGGTGACTAAGTGTTGAACATGCTACCAATGTGTTAAAGCATGGTGACCGAAAGTCAAACACAGAAGCCAAAAGGGATCATATAGTTAAGCGCTAAAGGGGCCTGAATGTAAATGGGAAGCTAAATGCTAAATGGGCTAAATGGGGTTTAAGTATAAAACATAGAGAAGAGGATAATGGTGTATTATAAATGAATTTTTTGTCGAAATCATTATCCAGAATAATCTTTAATTCATGAGAGGGAGAATGAAATAAATTACCGTTTTATTAAATTAATTACATTTTCTTGTGAATGAATTAATTTATCTAAAGAGAATAGGAACGATCAAGATTTTGTTGGAATAATAATTTTTAAAAGTAAATTAATGTGTGAAATATTAAATATATGGGGCTAATCCAAGAAATATTTCCAATATTAATTTTAAGTCTATGAAAATCATAGTAATTACTGGGTCGCAATACTACAAAAACTACAACAACATCAAGAGAAATAATAAATAACTGGTGTTATTGTATAAAATTACAAATATTGTTTAAAGAAATACTGTATCTTGAAATTATATTAATTTATTCAAAATATTCTTTTCGGTAATTTTTTAACGGGTTCTCGTATTTCTCTTCAACTAATACTTTGGTCTTTGATGTGACGTTAATTTTTTTGAAAACCTCATCTGGTAAATTAACAGTAATTCACGTAAATTAAATAGAAGTGTTGGAATTATGCTTTCATAAAATTGCGAAGAATTTAATAGGAAGAAAGAGAATGCAGAAGAGTTTTCAACAAAGCATAGTTAAACTGATAAGAGATACAGAATATGAGGATCTGAATACGGTGACCCAATGTCAGCAACGGTAAAATAAATACTTATAACTTTTAGATTGGGACATTATCTGCAGATATCGATATTATGAACAATAATTCTCTCCTTGCTGAACATTCGTTGGATTATTTATTAGTAACTTATGATGCAACGATCAAGCAAAGGAAATAATCCTGCGGCGTTACAAAGAAACCTCAGTTGTTTAAAGCAAAATAAAGCAACCAAGAACAAACCTATCTGAATTTTAAACGCCATTTGTAATAGAAAAAGATAAAATTAAGAATTATATCAGTGTTTGGGTATAAAACTGTAGATATCTTGGCAATTTATATATTAAAGAACATTTTTTAATGTTATAACCAATGTAAAACTTAAAAGTCTGGACAAAAACAAAATATTATTAACCAAAGGAGTTCAATCCTGAGAAAAGGTAAGAATATATATATTTTTCTAATACTATGATATGCGTTTCTTAAAAAAAAAACTCTTATAATGGAGATTCTACTATTTTAATTAATATGAGTGTATATAAATAAAAAAATATCTCTGTCTTCTTTCAGCTCATACTTCTTAAGGTTATTGAATAATAAAATCAAAATCTGAAACTCCTTATCAGAGAACACATGGTTTCAATTTTAATATAAATATGCATGTTGTTAGGCAAACACATACTTATATTTTAATGAGACTTCAACTTTTAGAAATATATGTAATGTTTTACTTAAATGTGAAGCATATTTTTAACTTCATGTACACGGTGTTCAAAGGAAAAAGGAAGTTATCTTTTGGTTGATTATCTCCAGAAACCCTGGACAGCTTTCAATGAGGTTAGGTATATACATAGGTTGATACAAAACACAAAAAAATGCCATGAACAGTTATGATACGCATGCTCATGTATAAAGTTGGGTTAGCAGGAGAAGTCTGAAATATAGGTTACAAAATGGAGTAAAAAAAATGTTAATAGGGAGTATGGTTTCCTCAAATGGAATAAAAAATAGATTAATAGGGAGTATAGTTCCCTCTTATAGTTATTCAATTGTCATAACGTGAATTCATGCTGGAAATGAGAGAATCCCTAAGGTAGTCGGTCCCTTTCCTCTACAACGCAGTTTTCAGGTCCTGGGTGATTCTAGGGGATATAAAGCGACTTGCAATTGATCTTCCAGGAGCATCTCAGATATTTAAGGGGTATATATAAGATATTTACCTATAGGGTTAAGATTTAGATATTTGGCTGACCAATACATCTGTCAAATGTTCTAATTTAGAATAAATTATTTGCAAGATGAGCCATATGTGGACTAGCGTTGACATTCGTATCATTAAATCAAAGTTAATTGTGTCTTTGATAAGGCGAATAGGACTCCAAGATTTCACCCCTACATCTCATAGCAGAGGCTATCAAAGACAGTGGGATCTGTGAGCTCTTTCAACATGATGCCAGGTCTAATCACCAAATCTCCGCTATTATACCGTCTTTTTCTCGAATGTTAAGAGACATATAGCAAATATCTGGTTCCTTCCATATGAAGGTATGTCAAGAATCGAGGTTAGGGTGGATCTGAACCCATTATAGAATAAAACGGTTTTTCGCTCATCCCTGTTCTAATGTCTATATTCTGTGTACCATACTAGCTGATCTGTGCAAAAATCAAACAGTAAATCTTCATGCAAACAAACCTGTATCATGAAAACAGTAACTCTTAAAACTTAATTTCCTACTCCAGTTTAAAGTTCACAAGACTGCTAAGAGGCTATTACACTCCTGTTACATTTCACTAAAATGAACAAGTATCGGTCTTAACTGGTCACCTTGGATGGATTGCCCAAATCATCTCTCAATGGAACCGATATCATTGAACTGTCTTCATAATTTGCTCATGATGTGACATTGGGCTATTCGCGGTTTCTCTTCACTAACCTTGGGGACTTGATTGCTTTCACTAAACAACCTTTGCCCAACCAAAAATGAAACGTGATGAAGAACATTAATATGTAAAGCAGTTAGGAATGAAGTGAAGCGGTTGAATTGGGAATTATATAAACTCCATCTGAAGGAGTAGAGTATCTGAAGGAGGATCAGAGAGGCATTTTAGTGAGAGTAGGTGAGGTCTAAGTGCTATATAAGAGGAAGGTGGAAGTATAGACTAGTATTGAGGCTCCGAGTATAGATTACTCGGATAAAGATTCGATATAGTATTCTCTGCAGTTGTTCCAGATTTGGAGTTGCAGTTGATAAAAGATATTGGTAAGAGGCTGTTAGATTATTATTGATGGGTTGAATTAAAGTGATAGAAAACTTAACCTGGAGAGCATAATTATTGATGTCATAGTAAATATATACTAATAAATTGTGAAAGTTGTTTTGGTGGTTCTGTAATTATTGGTGTCGTAGTATTTAACATTTGAAATTAGTGATGGCACAAGATAACGCCCGGGTCGATCGGGTGTTACAAAGATGCTGGGTATTATTTTAAGGTTTCTAGCAATCTGTTCTTTGACTCCACCCTTTCCTCAAATATTCTGGCGTTTCGTCACCTCATTCCGTTATTCTGAAATTGGGTGTTATTCCTTTTAATTGTTAGCCTCTTAATTTCAATGAATATATTGCAAGTAAGTAAATAAAAATTTAAGAAGAAAAACGAAAGGTGTGTAAACAAGAGAATCATAAAGAAATGGCGCATGTGCTTAAAAGGCATTTTCCTCCAAATGTACAGCTCATATGCACGTGTACGCTCTCGAAATCAACGCTAAAATTTTGCATCTGTATATATAAGCATTAGGTTTATCTTTTTTTTTCATTCAATACTTCTTAAGAAAAGCGATTAAATATATGAATTTTCTTAAATTTGAACACAAGTATATTAAAGTACAGGAGACGAAAAATGAATGATGAAATACACTGGAAAATAGCGAATTATTTGTAGCATGGGAGCATGGGACAGTACAAAACATAGCTTTTTACTCTGTAAATCGATTGTATTGTAAAATAATAACCTTTCTTAAATTGAAAAAATGGTCCCAATTTTGATCAATTTTTTTGACATTAAGCAAACACAGCCTTAAAGACAAACAAAATATTTTTCTGGGTTTACCTTTCGTTATTATTTCAAGCTATTTTTTAGACTTGTCCTGACAGAATTTCGCTATTGGTAATAACACATCTTAAAATCAATTAGTTTTTTTTTTTACCTGATTAGTTTTTATAGCATATATAGAACTCAAATAACAATATTAAATTTCCAAATTTTGAAATATTGGAAGATTTATTTTCAAAAGTAATATGTCAAGTGTAATTATGTAATTCTTCATTTCCACTAAGAATTTAAATCATTTACTGGTCTTATCAAATTGTTTCAGTTTAAGTTGTGACATATTTTATACACACAGCAAAATTTTCATGAATATTGTATGCAATTTTTGAGAATGGGAAAATGTTAGTTATACCAGTGTATGAAAATATAGATATACCCGAGTAAGAGCTGTAGAGAAAGAGCAAAGACAAAGTAAATTTCTATTTCAATCATTAACAGTAATCATAGAAATGTTGTTACCCAGGGACTCTCATTAATATTAGTGGCAGTGGTAGCCAAGTGGTCATGGTCGTGGACTCGCGGCTGGTGGTTTTCGTCGAGTCGTATGTTCAAGCCTTGTTGCCATTTAATATCCGCCTTTTTTACCTGGGTGGATGTACGTTAAATCTGTCGTGGTTCACAAAATCTTCCCGTTGCCTGTGGTGTGGATGTTAGGAGAGGGCGATGCGAGTTGAGGTAACGTGCTCGTCACTTGACCGGCTTTCAAAATTATGTGGTCCGTCGCCAATAGCCCTCGTGTTGCTTCGAGTGAATTGCTTAACAAAATCAATCTCATTAATATCAAAAGTAAAAACATAATTTTAATCGAACTTAATTCATTTTTCTCCTATGAAGAATAAAAAAATATGACAAAAAACTATTTTGATATTAAAAACATTTATAAAAATAATTCTTGCATAAAAAGGAAAGAATTTTATGAAAAAAAAAATTCCGACTAACGGTTATTTAAATCAATTACTTTCTCAAGAAGCAGGCTCAATCATTGAACAATATAATTGGGTTCTTTTTCCTTTATTTTATAACCCACTGGAAGTGTGTAAAATAGTAATAAATAAATACTCCGGGTTGTTTTAAAATTTATTTTGCTTTTTGATAATGTATTTTTTTTGCATCATTAAAATTTAAAATGTATGAGAATTTTCAATATTGATAAATATTATACAGTCTTAAGTTATTACTTTTTTACCAACTTTCTATTTTCACAAAGCCACATTGATTGATTCCTTCGTACTATGTACCAATATGCAGTAATTTTCTAATTCAATGGTTTCGATAATGCATCAATTCAGTTAATAAACATTCCCTTTTAATTTGCGCCGCTTAAGGGGCCACTTTTAATATTAAAATTTTATCTCTGAAGCGACGAACTGGACAATGTCGCAGAATATATTAAAGCCACTATATCAGTTGAATATTTTGTGTTATTCATGTCATTCTTCTTGGTAGTTTTAACAAGAATTTGAATTAGTATTCCTTTGAAAATTTCAACTTGACTAATTCCTTCACAGATTTCGAATATTTAATACCTTTATTTCCATTTTAATCGTATTCAATCATTTTAAATCACTTATTTCACTTAAACTATTCATTCAATCGTTAATACGAGTCGTTCAATGAGTCCTTAGAAAATCCAAAAGATGGCACTCTTAACATCAAAAATTGTTTGTTTTTATTAAACACCATGATTTACTAGACAGCTATCTTCGTCTCACTTACTCGTATTTGTGATCATGATGCCTTGCGCACCTCAAAAATTCTTCGTTTTGATTTTTCTGGCTCTTGAGATCATCCTCGCCTTCTTTGGAGCAGATTCATTGGAACGACCCATTGTTTTGATTTTTGCTTGGTTTCAGTTCTAAAACGACGAATTCCTTTATCATCGACAGTGACAACTCGACTAGTCATTGACGTAAAACGACGTCGATAACTAGACGCGGGGGCAATCAAATTTTGATTTGGCAGCAAATAAATACCAAATCAAAACTAACTTTTGAATCGATGTCAAATTTGTTTCGGCTCTGCTTAACAGATGGCAGCATGCAATGTCAATGACAATTTGCCTTAATGATGCAATTTGTCTTCAAATACAAATACTTTTCCTTCGTAATAATTACGTTCTCAAAGAGTTTAGAGCTTCATATATTGTTACCGTATTTTTCAGCTACTTGTTTAAGTTACGGCATGTCCGTTTATGAAGAATACTTATTATTATAAATGGTTTGATTAATTACATATGTAGTATTCATACGTGAACGACAAGAATTTTTCTTTTCGCAGCTTTCATATATATGGATATATATCACTGTATATAGTGGGTATTTTTGGTAAATGAGTGCCTTGACATTTCTGTGGAGCTGCGGAAGCGTGACCTACATTAAATAATTTTATTTTTGCGGTAAATTATAAAAATTAAATTTTAAAGCAAAAATATAACAAATTATGTTTCACAACCGATGGTGTTCAAATATATTTTGCGAGGGGACATCGGAAAGTTTTCATTATTACTGAGAAGCAACTGGGATATCTGGATAAATTTCATTCTATATGTTAATTAATCTTTGTGTACACAATGTTGTAAACTACAATTATTAATGTTGATTTGTTCGGTTTCAGGAAGCGGTAGATTGAAATAACCCGAATTATGCAGTTCAATCTGCTGAGTTCTACAATGACGGCCATCGAAAGCTCAAGAAACGCTGAGATGAATGTGTAACTCTAAATATTGATTATGTAGAGAAATCTTAAGAATAATAAATATAAATTAAGTTTCTATCTTACTTTTAGTACTAATTAAAAGCTTACGATTCCCCGGGATAGTACGAGTAGTTAATACTGAGGGTAGTTTCAATCTTCAGTTTATTGGTGCTTAAAAAATCAATATTAATAGCTATAGTTTACAATGTTGTGTACATAAGGATAATTTAATATGCAGAATAAATTTTATCCAGATATCTCAACTATTTCTTAGGAATAATGAGAACTTTACAATACAACCTCAAGTATCTAGTTCCATTCAGTTAGAAATCGAAATACAAAATATAGCAATTTGTTTTCATATACAAGTCAATTTAAAATAATGAAAAAAAGGCCACGTGTTAGTTTAAGCAGAATTAATACTAGAATTTATTATTTTGTATTAGAAGTGTGAGAAAGTACAGTAAAATTAATGCAAAAAACAAATTTTTTGCGTTATTGCAAACTGGGTTTTAATCTTCCGATAAGGTCAAATTCCTGTTCATCTCCAGTATCCATCAATAGCAACATTAAAAAAAAAACTGTAACTATGTTACAGAAATAATTCGATAAAATATGCGCAAGGCAATCTTGCACATGGTGCATTTTAAATTGAATTAGAGTGATACTACCGTATTCTCCTCGAATATGAAGCTCTTCAAAGTCTTACAGTTAAATCTACACTAGAAGATAGGAAACACACGTCCAAGTACTGTTTATTATGTTTATAAAACGTACCACAGTTGTTTTAAACTCACAATGTATTAAAAAAGCAGTACTCAATGAAATAATAAAATAGAATTGTCAAAGGGAAAGGAGAAGACATTTTTAATAATTTTAAGGATTTTCATCATACCTGGACAAATTCGCACCACTATCAATAGTTGAAAAAAAAGGAACTAAATTATAAGATTTATAAATTTGTTATTGAACTTAATTGACTTTTAAAAAGAAAATTTCTGATTAAAGAATTTAATAAAAGGGTTTCCTTAATGTTAATGAGCATTAAAAAAAATTCAATCCAACACTTTTCAAATATGATTTACACCAATCGACAGATAATTGTTTTCCGGTTCTAAAAATAAAAAAAGGCTGAAGAAAGTAATGTTATTACACTAACAGGAATTGTCAATTACGTTCAGGAATGAAAAACGAATTGCAACGTGTCAAAATGTTTGGATAATGGATATTTTCATACTTCAAAGTCTAAAATATTATTCAAGTTTTTTTTTTTTTTTTTTTTTTTTTTTCAATAATTTAAGAAATAATCAGCACCAAACTTATGATCTCGAATAGGAAAGTGTTAGGGGCGAATTCCAGTTTACAGTTTCTAATTATCGATGTGCTTATCAAATGGTGTTGGAAAATAGAAAAATAATACAAACAACCTGTTATATTTTTAAACTAACAATATTAATTGAAAATAAATTTTTATTGCATAAAAATGTAGTAAAAAAATAAGAATATTTTATGTAAACATATTTGATGTATGTAAACAGAAAAAAAATTTAATAAGATATTAAAATTGGAAATAAAATTAGATGTTCTGCAGATTGTTTGATAGATGTAATCTGATGTATAGCCACCACCCCCACACACACCAACTTATTTTTCTTGAATATCTCTGGAACTAATCATTCAATTCAAATGAAATTTAGAGTAAACGCTATTTAGACCATTCCCAACTTAATTTAAAGAAAATAAAATTATACGAATGCTCAATCTCCTTAATACATGTATCAATAAATTTTCGAGTTCTAATTCAGCTTTTCAAAAATTAACACATTTGCTGTTTAGTTTTATTCTCATTGTTTGCAACCACTCGGATTTCTTATTAATAACTGTACAGAAATAAAAAAAAAAAAAAAAAAAAAAAAGAAAGAAATTCCATGAGGTAGCATGAAACGAATTTCTTGACATTGCACAGTTTGAAAAATTCGATATTTTTCTCTAATACTAATTTATTAGTTATTTTCACAACTTCGAATCCTTGAATTTAAGAGTGAGCTGCCGCGTTTTTTGAAACAAATTCAAGAAATTGTTTATTGAAAGAATGTATATTTTTTAAATAGTACTGTTAAAGTGCATTTTTTTTCTTCCATTTTCATACTTAATGAGAAAAAAAATGTATCAAACGATTCGGAATTATTCGAAATTTCAAAACTGCTAAATAAAAGATATCGCAAAATCAAATTCAAATAGATTCAACATCATCCAAAAACATTTTCTTTTCATTTTAATTTTCTAACAAAATAGTTAAAATTTGATTTCATTTCTTTATTATTCTCTTATTTAGTTTCAGCATAAAACGATTGGCTTTTTAACTGAAAATCATTGAAAAATTTATTCATTTATTTGAGTTTTGTTAAGAAACAAAAGTTTAAGAAGCAACACCAGATCTATTGGCAATGGTCCTCATAATTTTGAATCGAAGACGAGGATGTCATTTTAGCTAGCACCGCACTTTCTTAGCTTCCACTCTACGCTAACGTGAGAACTTTGAGTCCCTACAGAATTAACATGCTTCAGCTCCGCTTCTCGACGTGTGTTCAGCGGAATCAACCGGAGATTCGACTGATGCATCATCCCATGACTACTCGGCTGCAATGATTCTTTATTTCAACGATTTCATAGCATTTCTATATCTATATCACTTTTTTTAATCAGTTTTGAGCTGTGCTTTCTTACTTTTCTAAATAGACTGTTATTATAGTTTGCAGTAATCCTTCACTCTATTCTTTCAACAACGTTTTTCTTGTAAATATCCGTTGGAAATGCAGAATGTACGTCAAAAATTTATTTCAGGAAGTGTAGTGTTTTTCTAACTCAGATGTAATATATTTCAACGAAAATGATGCAGGTACGAATATATGAATAGACAGTTATTTCTTGTATGTATGGGTATAGTTCTATATCTCGCATATAAATGGGTAGACAATTTGACGAGAACGCGAACCAAAATATTAATATTCTACGTGTAAACTGAATTTTTGCACATAAATATATTACATTAATTGCATTTTGTATAACATTTTATTTACTCTAATGTAATACGAATGTAATTATATTTTATTTCCTTTGCATCATCTGCATCGAAAATTAAGACACACACATACTTAAATCATTTCTGAAATATTTTTTTTTGCGTGAAATGTAAAAAAAATATCCACAAATTAGATTCACAGCTTCTTAAAATATAGTTAAATGATATATAATTAATAAAATAATATATTTACACATTTTTATAGGATAATTGATTATTATACCTCCATTATTAAATTTAATATTGTAAATTGACAAGGAAATGTAACAAATAAAATGAAATTATAAAAATAGTAATTAAATTATAAAAATAATGAAAGCCTTTTAAACCAATATTATTATTAAATCAGGGTAAAGAAATGAATGAGAGTTCGCTAATAAAAACGTGAAATACTTTTTCTTTTCATATACTAGAAAGAAGATGGCAGCACGAAGCAAATACTATGCTGATTCCTTTTCCAAATGTTTATGATGGCGTGTAACACAATGGAGAGGGGGGAGGGGAGCGATTAGAGCTTCTTGGTCATTCTCCCATTTATAGTTTTCCGAGTTTGATTATTTCATTTTAGTAGGTTTTAAAATTCTTCAGAAATATTTAAATTGATACAAAGCTTTCGGTGAGAAAACTAACTTCTTTTCGCTCAAAACTGTCTCTGAATAAAAGGGATTTAATCTGAGTCATTCTTGTTTTAAAATTACGGATTTGGATGATCATTCATAAAAAAAAAAGAGAGAGAGAGAGAGAGACCGTAATAGAGGTGGGATATTTCATTTTTTTTTTTTTTTTTTAAATTAATCCACTTGCCATACGGAGCTTTTATTAAGTGCTGGTCAAATGAATATTGCAGAAATTAACATTTTATTAGAGAACAGGCAAATGTTTACATTCCTAAGCACAGAAGTAAAAACCCGCAAATTCTTCACAGAGATAAAGTGTAACATTTCCAGACGTCTGACAATATCTGTAACATATCAGTTATTCGAAGTGGAAAATTAAAATTTACTACCTCTGTCCTGTGGTGTGTAGCTCAAATCTTTGCTATAGACCAAATGCTAAATATTTCAGTTAAAACGGATATAATATGGAAAATAATCACATCAAGATTTCTTATATTCGAAACCCCACTTAAAGTACTTATGGAGGATCCATCTAAAGATCTACAAAAAACAAATGATTTCGAAATAAAAATATAATTTTTGTAAAATACTTCAGGAATTATTCCCTGTATTAATATAACCATCTTGGGAAAACAGTATACATCAAAAGTTCAATAATCAACCATCGAATATCATATTTCACTGTCAAACCTCGACAGTATAATAACTGTTTCAGGTTTTTATATCCCACTAAACCAGCAACATGCATTAATTGTGTCATACCATATTCTGAGCACAAATACTTTGAACTGCTCTAATTGCAAAGGAGATCACCTGGATATTTTCCCACTTCGTTCTATATACATCAAAGAAAAATGGATCGTGATATTTAAATATTAACTTAACTTTACGGGGAGAGAGAGCGACGAAGATTTCGTAAGTCTTCTCAACGGTATTAAAAGCAACAACAATGCTGGGTTCTAATAAGCAGGACTAATCAGTAAAAAAAAAAAAAAAATTTAAATGTTAGCATCTTTCTAGGCGGCTTTAGAAGAACACATTCCACATTCATAATAAAAAGTATTCGAAAAACAATAGAAAGTATATTTTCGCATTTCTGAAGTATCTTAGAAAGTTGGAAACCATTAGAGAAAAATTTAAGAAATCGGAAACACATTCACATTACGAAGCAGAAAAAAAAAATTGTATTTTCAATTTTTTTTTTTTTTTTTTTAGACCAATAAACTCTATGAGATTAACTATAGAGAGGTATGTAATAATATAGTAATTGGATTAAAACGTACAAAATAGTCTTTATGTATAAATGTTATTTGAACTTTTTTAAAATTGTACTGAGGCTAAATATTTCAACTTTAATTTTTACAATTTTCTCTTATTTTCTCAAGGGAAGGATAGAAATTTCGAAGTTAAACTCCTTTTCCCCCGTTAAATTTAAGAAATTTTTTTTGGAATGGAATTAAAAAGGCACAAAAATTAATGTATTAGGTTAAATATATTTCCCTTTTCGAGTTCAGATATTTGAATATTCTAAGAAACTTTTTAAAAGAAATAGACAAATTCAACGTTTTAATAAAAGCTTTTTTCAGAATAAATAGAATAGATATATAGGGAAAAGATTAAATAAATAGTAATACTGGCAAATATTTGTGAACGACGAATAGCTACATATCTCACATAAATGTAAAATTTAGAAAATATTCGGATTGATTCCTTTGTACGTGTTTTCTCAGACAGACAGTTCTCGGGATAGCATTTCTAACGTAATGGTACTCTACATAAATAATAAATTGTCTAATACGTATTATTTTATTACAATCTTAATGCTCAGGGTTATTCGTCCTCTTCTCTTTAAACTGTATCATCGTAGACAATAAAACTTTACATTAACCACGCTCACAAAGAGCATTCTACAATTGGATTATAGTATTTAAATTAAAATTAAAATAAGATCTCCTTCAATATCGAAAATATCTACGCTCCACAGGGACTAAATATATTATTAAGAAAATCCTTTCCTGTATAACTCAAACCTGGTCTTTATTTTAACCTTTCATCTCTCAAATAGGGAATCCCATTTCTAATATACAGTGATTTTGTTGAGAGGCTTAAGGATTCTAATTTTGGTCTTATCAGTACAATCGTTTCGACTCATACAAGTGAAATAGCTAAAGCATCTTAATATATATATATATATATCCATTCTCTTTTACACGATTTTGAAATAACACGGTTCACCAAAATATTTTTTTACACGAATTTTTTGTTCAGCACGAATCCACCCTCCCCAAATTTTTTAAATCTAATTTTGACAGTGTAATCAGAAGACGGACAGTTTATGCCCACACATGTGTCAGTGATACATGTGACGTTTAAGTATATTTTGGACGCGGTGGGAATAAGAAATTTGACTGTTGTGGGAGCATGGAGAAGGTTTACGATTATGGATTGTTCATATGCTTCTTTTGCCATCAAACAGTTGAGCCAATCACCTTAAATGCTTGTTAGAGAAATATTTGCCAAAATGCGTCAAAAGTGGAAGTTTCATAGTATAAAAATCAGCTGTGTATTCTGAAATTATAACTATATCAAATGCAATTGGTGGTGAAGGTTTTAATAACGTGCAAACGACTGGCATCAAAGAATTGATGCTAGAAAGCCCTTTGGCTGAGGACGATTTGATTGAATTTATGACAGTTTATGATAATAAAGATTTCGAAGATGTTCAGCTATTAACAAATGATTTAATTCGCGAGAGTTTGAAATTTGCTACAAGTATGGAACATTTTCTTACTTGTGATACTGGCATAGAGCGTGCATTTCAACGTAATCTTAAGTTTTGTGTAGCAGAATATAAAGAATTATATAAGAAACTTGAGTAACAAAAAAAAAAAAAATAAAAACCACTTTAATAACAGACTTTGCAACAATAAAAAAATCTAACAGGAGCTGTTAATAACGACCGAATTCTTCAATTGTATCAAAGCCGACAGTTGGGCTAGACATATCTGACACATCTAACATATGATACTGATGATATCATTTTTGAACCAGTTCGTAATAAACGTGCATGCTTGTTATCTAGTAACAATGAATAGTTGTTAGTTAGTAGTTTTATTCCTAATTTCAATTTCAATTTTTATATGTTGCATGTTCCTCTTGATTAAATTTTCACTGTACACTAATTTTAATTTTTTGAAAAATGAAAATGAATTTTTTTTTTTGTTTTTCAAATATTTAATATGGATTTCATTATTACCTTTTTTGCTCGATTTTTTGAGAAAATATTTAGAGTTTTTTCATCTTACTCGATTTTTTAAAGTTGTAGAACATATCCCCAAATTTACCATATGTCACATGTATTTTTTACACGAATTATTTTGCACGGGTTTCTGAGGAGCGTGTATATATATATATATACGTTCCTCAGAAACACGTGCATATATATATATACACGGTTCA
>BMAW01057368.1:384644-423125 GCA_019974015.1 Nephila pilipes | reverse complement strand
GTGTGTGTGTGTGTGTGTGTGTGTGTGTGTGTGTATACAAGCAAGCAGTTATGAGATTTACAGGAATGCGAAATTAGTAGAAACAGCTGGCACCCCTGGCAGCTAAAATGGGAGTTACGCATTGAGTCGAACTGGGCTTCTGTGATAGAAATGGGCAACTCATAACCATGTTGCTTTAAGTCTATGCCACACTTGATCAATCGTAGTAACTGTAGAGGGGTGGAGGGCCAGTCTCTCAGCAATCCATAGCCAGATGTTTTTAATGGGTAACAGATCTGGAAACCGTTCTGGCCAGGGCAACAATTGAATACCCTGTGTATTGAGGAAGTTCAGAACCTGACGTGCAACATGTGGTCTTGCATTATCTTGTGGAAGATAGCGTTTGACAGACCTCGAAGATAGGGCGCAATCACTGGTTTAAGAAGTCAGAAAATTACCAACCTGCGTTCGGATTACCACCGATCCGAATCAGAGATGTACGTGTCGTGTACCCAATGGCTGACCAAACCATCACACCAGGTGCAGGGCCTTAAGCCGATATCGAATGCTATCAGGAAACTAGCGGTCGCCTCGAATCCTCCAGACACTCATACGGCCATTAGAATACTGCACTCAGAACCAGGACTCATCTTAAAAGACATTATACCTCTCCTATATCTAGTTTTGTCGGATATAGCTATATATCTAGCTTTGTCGAATACCGGAGTCACCGTCTCCCTCCATGCTGCATTGTCAAAGGAAGCGGAAGTAATGGTCGCCGGGCTGACAGTCCACGCTGCTACAAACGTTGTCGCACAGTAAGAACGGATACTGGGAGTGCTGCAAACATGTCCATTTCCTGACTAATGGTCCGTTTTGTGGTTGAGTGGTTTTGCACGGACGACCCCACAATATGTCTGTCCTCTCGGGCGTTAATCATGGGAGAGCGTGGAGATCCTGCATGTCGTTCAGTATGACCCTCAGCAACCCATTAATTCCATATTTACATGATAGTGTTTCGATTTTTACCAATGCAACGGACAATATCATGGAGAGATAATTTACACTCTCGATAGGCAACTATCCTGCCTCTATCGAATTCCAACACTTGCTGGTAAGCATTTCTTCTTATTCGAGGCATGAAACGATATTCTGAACCAACTTCGACCTTACAAAGTGCTTTCCAAATGAGATATCTACTACACATCTTTTTTAAGCAGTGCTTCAGATGTCGTTTCTCCCTCCTGCGTCGTCTAAATACACTAAAATATAATCATTTGCATACCCCGCCTTTTCTTCCTTTCATGTGATTTTGACGTTCGTCAGATCATTCATTCCGGGTGTTGCAATTTTAATGGTCATCAGTGTATATATTCAGAAGAAAGTTTGCATAGTAAGATATATAACTGTTTTTTCAGAGTTACTCCTGAGTATACAAAGTTTTGATTTCATAAAATATACATCTTTAAACTTTTTAGTGTGTATGTGAATGGAACTAATTCGTTATCAAAAATTAATTTTTTTTTTCATTATTTTAATTTATGTGCAAGAAATTTACTGAAAATAAAACCCGAAATTAGAATCAAATCAAAAATATTTTAAGATCATCATTTCGTCACAATATCCTAAAAAATTCTTAAGTAGCTTTGTCAATTCTTTTTCAGAATGTTAAAGAAAATAAAAAGTCAAAAAGTTTCGATATTGCGTGTGTGAAGTTAGAGTTTTGATATTAAATTGCTTTTACTATTGAGAAAATAAAAAGAAAATTTATTCTCTAGCTATACCTTCTCAATTCTAAAACGACTTTAAAAAATGATGTCCTCTTAATTTGTATAAAATTTTTCTTCGCATTCTATTAAGTTCTAATATAATGCTTTGCTGGATCCTCGTGCCTTGTGATTTTCTGTGTGTCTCCTTGGCCTGCTTCCTGCTTCTGTCTGCTGAAGACCCGGTTTTTTCTGTGTTTTGATTCGTCCCGTCTTTCGCTGATGAACTTTCTCGTGATGACTTGGACTTGCTTTTATTTTTACTTGTGTGCCGTGGACATTTTTAAAATCAACAGATTTCCACCTGGGACCTTGTTGTCCTGAAAATTATTTGACTATTTTATAACCTTTTTTCTACTTTTCGGCTATTTTTACCTTGTACTCCCTATTTGTAAACTATTTGCTGAAATAAAAAATTTTGAGTTTACAGTGTGATATACATGTGATATACACCACATGATACTATATTCGGTTACTGATACTATTTATTTAGTTTTAGATATTTTATTTGAATTCGAGGCGGAATATCTTTCAAGTTAATCCTTTCAGCTCAAAGTCTAGAAAACGTCTTCCTTTATTTTATTTCTTTTAGAGAACGATTTATGCATATGTATCCATCCTCTCTGAAAAAGATTAAAATAAACTTTAAAAACCTGGTTTAAGAAATATTATATAGGATGAATTTTGAAATGGATTTGAAATAAAATAACACTGGATTAAGATGATAAACTTATTGGGATTAGAATATATTTATGTAATATTAAGTACTTCTTATCTCAAAATATTTTTGTCGGCCAAAATGTAAACAATAATTACATTTTTCTGGTCCAAATTTCCAACATCTACAAACTGTCTTTCATCTCAAACGAAAACACTTTATAATATTTTAATGTACATTATAATATACATTTAAATATACCCATGCTATTAAAAAAATTAATTAAACACATAAGTATGTAATTTTTCAAAGTATCTTAGAAAAATAAACCAACCCTAGAGCTGAGAACTAAGACCTTGAGTCAAAATCTTTCCTGTAAATTTGCGTCTACATTCACAAATTCATAGATTACCGGCAAAGCGAAGGGCTTTGTTGAAGTATATATATATGTCAGCTGCAGTCTTGAATAGGAGTTAAGTAGAAAAGCACAAAGGAGAATATTTAATTAATCTCGAATCAAATGATAATCTCTGTAATATTGACAGTAAAAAATTCATGAATTCAAATACGTCATGTTTCAATTGAAAGTTTAAGATTTATTAGTTTAAGGATTTTAATTCTGCATAAAGTTTATCACTTTGTTATATTTCCTACATTAAAGCAAGAAACAGCCTCAAAAACACCAAATTTGAAGGTTTCAATGGTCACAAATAGAGTTTTTGGTACACGAGTCCAGATGACACTACTCACGGATTCGTTAGTATTCTATGTTTGTGCATAAATGCATTTATTTAGCAGTTCTGGATTTGCCAAATCTCTAAATAAAGGTTTGATTACTCCATTATCTGTAGAGGAACATACATATACTTGGTGTAGTCATACGTTTTTCCTTTCGCTTGGGTACAATAAAACCTATACTAACTTTGAGATCCAACTGGACAGAGTCCACGGTATGTATTTCATTACTCAACAATAAATGAAAATATTCAGGCCAAATAACTTTAAAAATCACACAAACAGTTAAAAACTGTAAAAAAAATACATTTACAATTAGTTTTATTGTTTCCAATTCTTCAATCATAAGAAAATTTTAAAAATTAAACAATGGTAATATATGTAAAGCATTAAATAAAGTACCACGGCGCTAGGAAGGTTTGTTTACATTCCTCAGTTCTTTAAATGGTCAACAAGTTGTAAAGTGTTCTAATAAAGAAAAAGAAGAAAAACCAACACTTCCATTCTTTTATTACAGGTACAATACATCGTTAGAATGATAAAGGTTTAAACTAATTGTTGATCTAAAAAAGTAAAAATCGCAATTTTGTCGAGTTTCACTTACTTGGTCCCCTTGATTGATCCACTGATCCTTTTCAAGGTGTAAAATTCATTTTTTTCTCAGTTAATTTATATATGACTTTTCGGAACTTTATAATTAAAGTAAAGTTTCATTTGCTGGTCAGAAAGGCGAGTAAGTAAATTAGGGTTTGGGTTGATTAAATTTTTAAGCTGAATGATATAATGCTTTGATGTTTTAAGCATTATTGGAATTTTATTTCGGTTTGGTTTTGTTAACGACGCTCTAGAAGCAACACAAGGGCTTTGGCGACGGACCTTGTGATTTTGACCCTCAGTAAGTAACGAGGACGACACGGCTACACGGCGGTTCTTTTGTGGCATCATGACTCAAATCAGGGACTCGACGAAAACCTCCGGCCTCGAGTCCATACTAGGCTACTGCGGCCACAAGCATCATTGGAAGAGGGAGTGTAAGCTTCGGCTGAAGTACAGTTTTATCGTTATTAATATCATTTATGGGGATGTTGTATGATTTTTATCTATTGCCTGAAATTAATTTTGAGTTACTAATGAGGGCAAGGTAATTTCTAGAGTGTTGCGTTTTGCTGTATTCTTTTTGCTTGGCTTGATGAATTATTTTTTTTAATTATTTTCTCTTCGTACTTTTAGTACAAACTAATTACGGAACATCATGGGTAAAACAACCAGGTACTGTACAAGGGGAGGGGGGGGGGAAGAGAGTCAAAACTACTCATCTTTTTTTAAAATCCTTTATTATTATTAAGAGAAACATGTTTAATTCAGAGTCCTTTTCTTCACAAACTTTCATTTGGTTTTTGTCTCTGTCCTTGATATAAAATTGAAGTTTTTCCTTTTTTAAGCAGTTTTCGAGTATTTCTTTGTCAGTTGTAAGCGAATTGAGGCATGGATTATTTTTTTTATACATGCTCTTTTCTCGATCTGAGATTGATTTCATGTTCGTCATTTAGAATGCCCGGGAAAGAAAGTTATTACCTTCACCAAGAACAAGAAAAAGTGTTCCAGGGATAAAAAGAGTCAACAAATATTACAAATAATGTACAATTTCTCCAAAATGCAACGTTTTCCGAAACAAATCTTTCCACATGAAAACAAAATTGCTATCGCAGCTAACCCATGTCATCTAGCAATATATTTTTTTTATTTTGAAGATGTTTTTTTTTCCTCATAAAGGTTTTTATTGATTAATTGTTTATCAACCTCACATTTAGAAGCAACACGAGGGCTATTGGCGACGGATCTCTTGACTTTGAACCTGGATTAGGTTATGAGGACGACATCGGAGCTAGCAACTCCCTTTCTAAACTTCCACGCCACTCCAATGGGTGGATTTAATTACCTGAGGCCTCAACAGATTTAACATGCATCAGCCCCACTACATGGTGGGTCTCTTGATACATTAGACTCTATCTCACGTCTCGAAGAAAGCATCTCCGACTGCAAGTTCACGACCGCGATCACTAGGCTACCAGGCCATGTCGGCCGAAGTAGGCGGTCCGTAATTCCATTTATTTAAATTTCAAAAAGTATTTTCAAAGAAATTCTTCTTATATTGTTTGGTTCATTGTTATTTCAAAAAAGGTTCGCCGATCTTGTGAGTGTATGGTCATAAAAAAATCAATCTCACCTTAAAAAAATTGCAAAATGGCTTACGCCTCGGGGTATTGACTAAACTTGTCTATTCAACCTATTACTATGGCGTACCTATTTTGGCGTATTACTTCAAAAACTAAAGCATTAATCTTTCGAAAAGGGCACATGCTTTCCCCTTCCCAACACCTAAAACTGTTTAATCTCACGATAAATTTCTCGATGTGACTCTGGACTCCAATCTTATCATCAAAAATCGTATTAATAAAGTAGTATCTCGTTAAGTACTCATAAGAACAATTAACTTGGATCTCCAGATTGGTCTGCAGGAACATTTTTTTTTATTTTTATTCTGTTTTTAAATTTGAGAATTAATTTGAAACTTTCTATGGTAATATTTTTTTTTTTTGTTTCATTCAAGTATTTTGAAAAATTACTGTCTTCAATAAAATCTTCTAACAACAATGAATGTATAAAAGAAAAGTGAAAAGAACAGGAGAGGGTTGTGTGTAAATGTTCTGTGCAAAGTAAAAAAAACCTTAGTCGTATCACTTATTAAAAGTGGGAAATGACTTTAAGAAAATCACATTCTTAGTGGGTCAAGAAAACATATTTGGTTCTACAAACTGAGTTACCCGGAAAGCGTATTACCATAAGTTTCAAAATATTTTCTATGGTATAAGGATCTCAATAGCGTAGGTCATGGTCACAAATTCGTAGCCTACGTTATTTCCATTTAATCACTGATTCAAATCCTGATTCCTCTCAAGACTCACCGTGTAACGGGGCTGATGCATATTACGTCTGTCGAAGCTGAAAGTCCTCCCAAAGTGTGGTGTGTAAGTTTGGAGAGAAAGGTGCTAGCTCAGAAGTTATCCTTGTCACTTGACTGAAGTTCAAAATTATGAAATCCATCCCTAATAGCCCTTAAGTTGATTCATCAATAAGCAATCAATCAAAAAAATAAATGGCATATGATGCTATATTGTCTAAATTGAAAATACAATGAACAATTTTAATGTTCATATAGTAAATGTCTTCATCTTCTGTAAAAATGATTTTCATTCTCTATTTGTGCATTAGAAAGGTAATTTTTTGGGAGTTTATTTTATTTCTTTTGCATTTCATTCTCCGGTTTACCTGCATTTTGAGCAACTTGGAATTTTGGACCAATTAATCAAAATTATCCACTTGTTCCTTGACTCGTAGTTTTAGAGTCCAGGTAGAAAATGCAGTCTCTTCTCCCAGACCAATCCTCAGTGGCGCCCCGCAGGGAAATATTTTATCACCAAAGTTATTTTCCCTATGCGTAAATGATATCCCGAAGGATGTAAATATTCATTTGGCCATGTACGCTGACAATACTGCCATTATGACTCAAAACATCTGCAATCGGAAAATTATAAACAGATTGCAGAAATACATCTCTCGATTACAGCTCTGGCTCATTGACTGGAAAATTAAAGTCAATGTATCCGAAAGCGCTTGCCTCCTCTTAACAAAACATCGGTGCATTGTAAATTTACCAACACTCACCATTTTCGATCAACCCGTCTCCTGGGTTACTGATTACAAGTACCAAGGAGTGTTCTTAGACGCAAAATTAACTTTTGCCTACCACATCCGGAAAGTCCATCGAAAGGCTACCGGTATGAGCAGGACACTCACTCGCTGGATTTCTCGAAAGAACAAGCTGGTGATCAGGCACAAAAGTTTGCTCTATAAATCCATCTTGAGACCAATAATGTTGTATGCTTCACCCATTTGGGCGTTAGCTGCAATGACACATCTAAAATGACTGCACATCTTTCAAATTATTCCCCTTAGGAAAATTGTACATGCTCCTTGGTTTACTCGGAACACCGTCCTACATAAGGATCTTAAAATTGAATCATTACTTGAATTCATTACAAAACAATAAAAACTCTTCTTTGATAGGATCCCTCAAATTCCTAATGAATTACTTCAAAATCTTCCTGCGTACGATTCTTCAATTGCATTGTCGCAAAAAAGACCACGTCCTGTGCCTTTGAACATCAATAGCATTTCCCAGTCCTGAAAAGACTGAGAATTCGCTGAAGTAATTCCTTAGTGATAACTACGCGTTCTAAAAATTTTCGTAACAGTAGGACTTCAATCACATTAAAATCCATTTACTTCAGCTACGATGTGCTTCTTAATTTTCGATAATTTTCCTACTTTTTTTAAAAAATCTTTCCTATCAATAGATTGAAATTTTCAGAGAAAAGCACTTTTTTTAGTGAGTTTCTAAGGGCTCTCTCCATACTAGATGTCACTAGCTATCCTGTAACACAGCAAAAAATCTCTCTTTTCCGCATCATTCTCCTTGCGTTTTAAAAATCTCACAACTATTTTGGCCTTTTAATCTTAAAATCTGGAATCAAGCACGGCACTTAAAATTTATTTCATTTAATTTGCAAAATTTTTTCAATCTTAAAACATTTCTCGAATACCATGAACAACAGGCTAAATCGGAGTCGTTTTCATCTCCGATCTGAAGTACCGCCCCCTTTAACTTCTAGACCAATATGGTTGGCGCTTCATTAGCTCACTTCCGTGGCGTCCAATCATAATTCGGTCTTTCATGTCTCTTAATTCTCATTTAATAGCAGTCTTCACTCTGATGATTTCCCAGGTGGTTTCTGCCTTGATAATAAATTTTGATTGGAACTTAAATAATTATGAAAACTCATTTAATTTTGCTCTTTTAAAATTTTTAACTTTGTGAAATTGGGCTATTCGCGATTTTCTCTTCATTAACCTTCAGGACTTTAATTGAGATTGATCACTGTAAATAACAATTTCTTCCCAACGAAAACGAAACATGATTATGTTAATTAGATGCAGGTGGAAATAAAATGAAGTGATTTAGATATGACGGTATGGAAAGGAAAATTCTAACTCTTAGGGTATTCCTAACAAGAGATCGAAAATATCAAGAGTTGTTACTGTCGTAACTATCGCAGAGGATTTGGTAAACCAAAGTAACCTCAACCGGGAAGGATTTGATGCGAGCGTATTATTTTAATAATATTTTCACAGGTGGGTTAATCCTAAGGCCCCCAAAGAGAGCGAAAACTCCTTAGACATTATATTACAGTAATTGATAAATAAATAGTTGAATTTGAACTGACTGGTGTGTCTTTACATGGGCTATTGACTTTTAGAGTTTGTTATATTCGTTTATAGTATGGCACAAGAGTCGGGTAGAAGTAATGGTACACCACAACTTAATGATATATATATATATATATATATATAATCTTTAAAAGGAATTTGTCAGACAGGAATCAGAGAACTAACACACGTATTATTGACCAAAGAAGTACATCCACAGCTAAGCAAATAACATAAAATTTAAACATAGGTCGAGAAGTTAATATCTTCATAATGCGATTCAGATTAATATATCTGTTAAGTTAAAGGAATTAATCATGTTCAATTACATTGAAAGAATTTGAGCTCTTGTTTCGTTTGCAATCAGTTCAGTTCTAAAACTCCTTCATCTAATAAGATTTTTAAGCGGGAAATGAAAGAATTTTTTTGTATATTTATGTATTCATGTAATTACGAAATCAAGCTCACATACACGAACTAATCCTAAATCAATATAAATAAAATGCATGAAATAAAAGGGTGTTTGATTGTCATCGAAGTTTTAAATTTCTCTTTTGAAAATGTATTTTGTTATTATTTTTATTTTTTTTTTTTACAATTTATTATCTAATTGAAAAAAATGACATATCAGTAGTGATAACATGGCAAAGAAATATTACCTTTTCAAGTATATTTATTCTAAGAAAAAAGAATTTTAGAGATATTCATTGCATTAATCATTATTGAAACTGTAGAGGCAGTAAGGCTTCCGTTTTATTATGAATTACAACGACGGGTTATTTTGAGTTAAATAAAAGTATCCGTTAGTATAACACATTATTTTAATAAAGATAAGTTACACACGAACAACAATTACACATATAACTTCTACACAAACACAGAAAATAAAGATACAGCCTGTCACAACATGTGCACACCTGCCTCTACTGAAGTATCCTTCCTTATTTCGCCTTGTCGCTAGAAGACGCTTCTGCTGCTTGGAACCATTAGCATATAATTATAATATAATAAGGGGAATTACAACTCCCCCTCTGGCATCACGAGAAGAAACCAGAGAATCGATAGCGGCTTGCCTTTATCTGCCTTCAAAAATAGGAACATTTCTCCAGTTCTTTATTATTTCAGCTCCACAAATAATATAAAAGCAAAACTGATACCTTTAATTAATACTTCAATTTACAAAATTCTGATGAATTTTGAATCACTGGATGCAATCCCTTTGAAAAGCTGAAAGAAATAGGTTGAGCAAAGGCATACATTCATTCAAATACATACATTCAAATGTTATTCTTTTTACTCTTAAAACATGAATTGAAGAACATCGAAGTTATGATTGGTCGTTTATCTCCACAAGTAGGATCAATAAATACCATCCAATCACTTAAAGGAGTCAAACAAACAGATTTATGTCCAGACGTGTCCAATTGTATATTATAAAAAATGTCTTGAGGTATTTTTGCTACACGGAACTGTCGATTCGAAACTGGGCCGTTTTTTCCCCACTTAGTCAATCCACTCACTCGAAGTTTCAGACTGAAAACAAAAGGATGATTTTTTTGCAATTGCATTTGACGATTAACCATCACATAATAGTGGTCTCTATCTACGTGCAAAGAAAAACTAATTTTTTTCTTTTTCAAAACGGCACTTTGCTCGTAACAGAATAATTCGAGTTCTAGATTCTCTGTGGGAGCGTAACTGGATCCGAATGCCAACTCCAACATAACCAAATAAGTGGGGAGTGGAAAACTGTTTGATATCTTTATTTCGAAAACGACAATTCCATCAAAGCCATCTTCTTCGTAGAAACAATAGCTCAAAAATGCTCTGTGACAATATGTTTTGATTTCTAAAGACGTCGACACCATTGATCTATAGTCTACTGAAAAAGAGTTTTTGTCCAGAATACTCTGTTCTGTGCTAAAATCACATGAAAAAGAATTGTTTTTACACCAAGGTGGTAAGTTCATCAGGCCAGGTCGAATTATGTTTGATAAAATCCAGGAGATTTCTCGTGATGTAAAGAAAGTTGGAAATTTTTCCACTAAATCCAAAAACTCGTCACAATTAAGAGAAAAAATATTAAGTTCAGATAATAATGATCTATCTCGTTTATTATGATGTTGTAGCCAACAAATGACACCTTCCATAACGTAAGCATCTGACTTATTAGAAGTGCTTCTGTGCTTAAGAATATACAACAACGTGTCGTGGCTGATTTTTAAGAATTCGTTTTTTTCAAATAAGCCTATAGGACATTCGGAATGGATGAATTGCGAGCATTTACTTAAAATATGTTCGAGTTTGAAGTACTTTGCAGCTTCAATCACTGAAAAAACATTGTTTTTGTCAATTAGATGCTGAGTAAGGTGATGTTTACACGCTCTTACGAGACCACCTACTTCATAACGTTGAGCTAATTTGGCTAGTTCTGTAAGTTCATCAGGAGAGTTTGTTTTTAATTCATCACTGTAAATATACCTATGGATTAAAAATAAAAATGAATTAGAATGGTATGAGCAATGTATTAAAATTGTAGTCCTCAAAGAAAGAAATCTGCTTTCATTTTTTCCAGATTTCGGAGCTAATATTAATCTAATAATATAGGTACTTCATGGACAATTTAGCAATGAATTCTTCATTCAGATTTACAAGATTTTTTTATCTGAATTCTGTTTGAGCCACATCATTAAACGAAATTTTTCATAATCCACATAATTTGAGAGCATCCATGTTACCCTAATATGACACATCTATATAATAAATGATGATTAAAATAAAAATCATTCGTTTTAAAATGAATATTCAATATCGTTTTCTTGAATTAATAATAAATTTCGGAATTACATAAACCAGTGAATTTTAAATAAATTAGAATGGTTAATACCCCAGCTGTTAAAATTTAAAATAAAAATACTACTCTCGCAACATAAGCAACAAAGAAACAACCACAAAAAAAACTGTCACTTTTCTCATTTTCCTCATTTAAAGAATTTAAGCTATTTCCATTAATCAAAATCCTATCTACGTTTTATATAACGCAATTTTGATCCATAATTCGAAAAATATAGACTTAAATATCATTTGAATTTTTAATAAATGAATAATATTGCACGTTAAAAAACTTACTGAAAGAAAATCAATAAATATTATCAAATACCACCTGAAAGAGCGCTCGCCTTGTGACTCTGCTATTACTCTGCTCATAACCGGAATAGCTTGTATTTCAATAAACAGTAAGAGTTTTCAATATTTTACACAATCTAAGTCAATATATATTAAATCTCTTGGCTTTTTCTGTGCATTTTATATATTTATTCTGTATTTTTGAAATCTTTTAACCACGTTCTTCATTAATTATTAATAATATTGAATTGTTATATGAAATGAACATTTTTTTTTTCTATCTCTTAAGTATAAAAGCTCCCTTACCTCAAGAAATTGCAACTTTTTGATTTAATTACTATATGTTCTAGCATGTAACGAGCATCTATAATTCCAAACTACAGTTTTTTAAATTTTTAGTTTTATTCGTTGTATAACACGCACTCTTTTCTTTACGAGGAAATATGACATATACATGTGCTATTATCTTATCCTTTGAAGTCATTATTTCGAAGTATTTTCCCAGGCTATCCAACAATGAAGTATTGAATTGACAGGCTATAAAGGGAAACAATAGGTGGTTTGGGAGAACAAATGCTGAGGGAGTTTATAATATTGCAAATAGGATGGGTTACATTTAATGCAGATGTTTTAGAATGTTATTCTAGATTTTCGAGAAAAATGAGACACAATTTTGGATAAAAACAAACACTTCCGACCCTACAGAATTCGCAGAATTACGAGTCGGGTGTTTCCTCTTTCTCCAATCATTTGAAGCTTGGTTTTGAAGTAAACATTAAAGGCTTTAGTAAATTACATTCTTTTCAGTCGAAACACGGATAATCTAGAATTCATTTTAGTAATAAATAACTTTAAAATAAAAAGAATCTCTTTTAACTTTCCAGTTAATTCCAAGGGTAGTAGTTTCATCTGAATTCGAGAAAAAATATGTCATCATTGACAGAAAGCTGGTCACTGCTGCTACACCACTTGCGTAATCCCATACCTCCACACCGCAATAATTTAACTAAATGCTGCTGTACCTCTTTTGTAACAATTAAGAATTCAAACCCGTTTAAAATGTCATCCTTGAAAACATCATTCTATAGCACAGGTGCAAATAATGGGAAATTACTTCCTTCATCAATTGTTTAATTATTCTTGTAGTCAAAAATGGTGCGGATACAGTGCCATAAATTTCTGAAGTGAGTTCAAAAAATTTTATTGGATTTGTAATAATTTTCTCTTTCCACAGAACATTTTGAAGTTTTCTTTGATTACTCCCGATTTATATAATGCGATACACCTTTCTGATTTCAGCTGTAAACAAGTATATGTATTTTCTAAATCTTATCATAGACTGAATAAGTCATCTTGCAAAACACTTCCATTATATTGAACAGAATTCAAGGACTTTCCATTTGTTGTCAAGATGATACATTAAAAACATTTCTGAAGGTGATAGATTTACTTTTTTTCAGTTCCTCTATACCCAATTTCTTCCACAACTTCATTAATTTTTACCTCATGACACTATCCTCTATATTCCCTCATAAAATCTGAATACAAGGGAAAATATTTAAGATCTCTTAGTAAACCCTTCCACAATGCAATCAATTTTTTAACAGCAATGTCTCTCGAATTTTCTAGACGGAATGGATCTTCTCTAAACAGTATTTTTACTGTATGTTTGTCCGTCTTATCCTCCTATAATTTCTTAAAAAATGCTCCACACATATTAAATTATCTTTACCTTTGCGCATAATAAACTCAACATTTTCTATTTCCCAAAATTAGCTAAGAGTTTTATCTAAATCAGATTCCTCCTTAATAAAATCACAATGAATCTTACTTTTTTTTTATATGAAGGAATTAAACTTTGAGTAACCTTTGGCACAACTCTCTAAAAAGTCCAATGTCCTAATGTAAATCTTGTCTTTATTGCTAACACATGCAGATACTTTTTATCGAATTATAGACATAGAATAACTTATTTCAGACACTGAGATATTTGTTTTTTGTTTTTTTAAACGAAGAAAATTAGGAGGTGTTTTTTTTTTTTATATAATGCAAAAAATACGTAAAAAAGCCAACTTCTTACTAAAGGAACTATGATGAAGTATTAAGGATGAAAAAGTTAAACTACATTTTAGCAGTAAGAGAATAAAATGTGAAAAAATTCTTGGAGGGGAGGATTTTGGAGCATATAGTACGGTCAACAAAGATGTATTCACCGAAAATATTAAGGAAAATATCACTTTGTTTATGGTCAAACTGCACATTACATTAAAATAGAATTAACTATAGTTTCAAAACCAATAAATTAAGTTTATATTGATCCAATCGAACATTTCCCAGTTACTTCAAAGCATTTTTTGATCCGTAAAATGTCAGTATCTTTACTATCTATCTTTGTATCAACTTACTCTCGAATAGCAAGAATACTTGGTAGTGTTATTTTAATCAGCAAAAACTTATGAACAACTTTAGAAAAATATGAAAGCATGACTATTTACATCTGCTAAAGAATGCGGTAACTGCTGGACATATAAAACTGTATGCAATTTCAACCAGGAGATATAGAAAAGGATGGGCGAAGATTGGTTTGGTTTTATTAACGTCGCACTAGAAGCAAAGCAAGGGCTATTGGCGACAAACCTCGTAATTTTGAGCCTCGGTCAAGTGACGAGGATGACACCTGAGCTAGTACCTCCTCTTCTAACTTCCACGCCATGCCCACGTGAGGACTTTGAGCCTCGACAGATTTAACTCGCATCATCCCCACGGTGGATCTTTTGTAGCATCAGGACTCGAACCTATGACTCGACGAAAAACACCGGCCGCAAATCCACGACCATAATCCCTACCACGACCAGGGTAGGCGAAGTAAAAATTCAAGAAACATTTGGAAAATTACCATAATAGTGGATGTTCATAATGGACATGACAATAAAGTGAGAAGTTGTACATTCAAAACTTCATCAGGATTTTTTTAATCGCCCAGTACAACTAAGAACTGAAAAGCTGAAATAATTCATTAACTTATGTATTTTTATAATCATGCCTATATTTGATTTTATCATGTGTTTTATTAGCAATATTTGTAAAAGTTTATATTAGAATATTGAAATTTAATGTAGTATATTTTTTGTTAGCATTAATATTGTAAGGATAATATTTAAAGTATTAATCTAGATTTAAATTCTTTTATTCAAACTTTCCGATTTATCCGTCACTGTTCATGAAATGATTCTCTTTTGTATCTATCGTTTCATGATTTATAAGGAAATTTTATTCCATTCGCAAATCTGAAAATATAAATGGATTGCAGAAGGGGAAAGGTTAACTGTGAACTTCTCTAGCTGACGAGCAGCTCTGGTAATGTACTATTTTAATTCATCATCATAGAAAGTTTGTATTAAGTAGGTAGCGGGGAGTTTATAGAGTGTAAATTCGATCCACATTACTGAAAAATATGGAATAGTTTTTCTCTAATATTTTTAGATTATATTTAATTGGATATCAAATAATTTCATTTAAGAGAAATTTAATTCCTATCATTTTAAGTAACTAATTTAAATTTCTTTTGAATTTAGAATGATTTGACTTCTCTGCTTATACTACAGCCGTAGATTAAAGTAACCCGCAGTATGGAGAAGACAAGAGTTCAATTTGCCGAGTTCGCTAGAGACGATTTTCGAAAAATCCAGAAACGCAGGGGGAAATGTATAACTCTGGGAGATGATTATGCATATAGAGAAGTCTTAAGAATAATATATAAAATTAAGTTTATTATTTAACTAATCATTTAAAACTTTACGCATTTAAAACTTTACGACTATGAGGGTTACTTCAATTTACGCCTTCCTGAAACTAAACAAATCAACAATAATTCACGACATTATATTCATAAGGATCAATTAAAATGCAGAATAAATTTAACCAGATATTACTAAGAAATAATAGAACGATAAATGAAACTTAACGATATTTTGATATCGTTAAGTTTCGTTCGAAGCTAATATCGTCAATAACGATATTAGCATCTCATATTTTAATATATACAATACTAAAAAAATTATAGCAACAAGCAAAAAGTCAAGAAAACTACGCGGGACAGCCATGTATGGACATAAAATGGAGAACACGTGTAACAAAACACACTGCAGAAAATGTCAAAAATTGTATGAGAGCTTTAATTATTTGAAAAGATTGGAGTAAAGAACATGACGATGGCTGACGTCTAAAATTTCCTGTTTCTTGGATCCATTCTACAGCCTTGAAAGGACATTCTTTGCCAATGCAATAGCGTCCACTACCCTTCTTAGAGTTTGCCTGGATTCAAATCTTCCGATAATAAGCAAAGCCATGGATTCCGGTAAATCACAATGTTGCGACATTTTCTAGTATTCTTTTTTCAGGGGAAAAACTGAACAATTGAATTACATAACTGAGATAGTGAAAAAAGAAGCCTCGGCGGTATTACGATTTCCGAATTTATATCCTTTCTCTGGTTTTTGCGTCATGAACGCTGATTTGATTATGAAGTTTTCTTCTGAATATATGTAGGTATGTATATATATATATATATATATATATATGCATACACACACATATATTCAGAAAATTAAATTTTTCAAATGTCTATTTTTCTTGGGACCACTTAGATCTGTCGGGGATCAAAGCTCTCACACTGGAATGGTGTGGATGCTAGGAGAGTGGGGTGTCAACTCAGATGCTATCCTCGTCACTTGACATAGGCTCATAATTACAAGGACCGTCTTCATTAGCCTTTGTGTGGATTCTTTGTGCGACATTAATAAACAAACAATAAATCATATACAAGGGACTAATAACAAACTGTTGATTGATTTTCACAATAATACTTATTGCACAGATTATAACCACAGAAGCCTATTGATTATGGTCTCGAACTACAGCTGGCATTGTTTCCGTCGAGTAGTAGTTTCGAGCCCTGATGCCACTAAGATCCGACCTATAATTGATTCACTTTAATTTTGATTGAGGTCACATGTCCTCCCACGCGTTGGCGTAGTGTTGAAATTTGAAGAGGTGGTGCTAGCTCATGTGCAATCTTCGTTCACTTGAACACTTCGTTCACTTGAGCAATTAAGAGATCAGCCGCCAATAGCCCACGTGTGGCTTCTTAGTGCGATGTTTATAAACAATCAATCAATTGCATATATCATGGATTAAAGTTATGATGAAAAAGGCAATGTTTAGAATTTTCTGGCAAATGATAAAATACCTTGATATTTACTAAACTAAGATAATGCTGCTCAAAGAGAAATATTCTATGTTGATCCATATCCTTCATAACTTAATCAATCAATTGCACAGATGAAATCATCATTTATATAAATGCTATGAAAAGTGAGTGATATCTTACATTACTTCAAGTTGATTGATTTTATGGGATATAGAGTAATATATGCTATTGTCTCCTTCTTACATTTCTTATCATTGTGTTCAATCATTTTTTTCTGCCAAAAAAGCAGTATCTGTGTATGTGCGTGCGTTTTTGCGCACAAGTGAATGTATTAGCAATTCTGATAATGCGGGTTTCGAAGAACATTTTATAATTATGAAATCGAAAGGTAAGATATTTAATGATTTTTCCGTCTGCATAGATCATTTTCAAAGGTATATGAAGTGTTCATATAATTGTTCTCTAATGAAAACACAATTAAAAAATGAAAATATTAACACTCGGAGGTTGTACGCACCTGATTTGTAATAAAAAGGTAGTGTAAAATGAGACTCCCGTTCACGTATTGGTTTGAGACTAACTACTGTGTTAGAATTTAATTTTTTATTCTATCTTTACTTTAGTTCAGTAATCATTGCATTTAATTTTTCACTTAACATTTCCAAAGAAGATTTTCAAACGCATCAAATTTTAATTAATTGAAGAAAAGTAAGAGATAACAAGGAGGAAAATGGAGCCCCTTTACACAACCATGTTACCAGGTAAGTCATTTCGTCAATTGAGTATCAAATTAAATAAATTATTGTTAAGAGGTTGACTGTTGTAATTAATATACATAAAACAGAATATCTTCCTGCAAATATTTATATAATGACAGTTGTTTCGGAAGAATAAATAATATCTAGAAAGAACTGTTACATACCAAAGAAATAAAGCTAATAATTGTTTAGATACACCCTCAATTTTTATGGTTTCAGGTTTGTCTTCCCTGTCATTCCAAAACATGTCGGCGAATACAGAACTTCTAGCAGCAAGAATGAGTTTATGAGCCGAAAAGCAAACAGAAGAGTTTTCCGTACAGATTTTGACATCTGTGTTCACCTTTTGTTCATACATCCGCAATACAGCATTCTGAATATTGGATCCTCTCCTCTTATCCTTTTCTTCTATGACAAAAAAAAAGTATTGAAATCTTCAAAACACATTTATTTTGATCACGATGGAATTAATTATAGATAAAAAGCATTTTAAACTTAAAGACTCAACAGCCAATTGTCTAAAATAGAAAATAATCTGAAAAGTTCAAACGTCTCGAAAATCTGATTCAAAACAAAGCTATTTTGCAATTTATTAACAATATAACTATGGTCTTCTTATGAAGACATGGGGAGCAAATATAACTGAAATTATGTGAAAAAAAGGCGAAAAATTATTACTTTGAGTTCTAAGATTTACTAAAAATTTAAAAAGATCATGCTATACAAATAACAAAAAAAAATTATCATCATACTGTACCTGCATCATTGCCTTGAAACTCCATGGTTTTATTATTTCATTTAAATATGATCTATCTAGATTTGGCATTCACCATAGTTTTTTTTCCCACGTCTACAATAAATCATAAAAATACTGCATAATTATAATGAAAATATTACATAGCATTGATCAAAGTAGAATTTGGTTGCGATTAATTAAAATGTGTAATATTCTTCATTAAATATGAATGAAAATATTTAGCAAATATAGCTCAGAACAGAGTAGCAATAAAATTCATTCATGCGAATTTATTAAGCAGCGTTATAGTTTCTTCGATACATTTTTAATAACATTTGTCGCTTAAAAATAAACAGAAGTAAAAATTATTAACATAATGTAATCTGCTTAATCCAAAAAAAAATGATCGAAAATTCAGAAGGCATGCCTTTAACCAGTAGCAACGAAATCAATCAACTAAAAAATTGCTGATTTAATCAAGCTGTATGGAGAATTTCAAAAATTATTCAATTATTTAAATATAAAAATTTCATTAAAACATTAATACAGATATTTTATCTTAAGCAGAATTTTTAAAACCAAAATTAAGATACATATTCCAGAGTATTTAAATTTTTCTTTATGGTTATTACGCCAGTTTTTCATTCGCCGTCCATTTTGCCAACCAATCATGCCCAGTGGTGGAGCTTGTAACTTCGTGACGAGTGTAAATCCTTGAATGTCGTCAAATCGGTATAATGACATGACTCAAGTCTTCAAGCTGTGGGGAGATTGAGGTTGTTGCATCTTGCGCTATTTTCCCATACTGTAATTGGAAACTCAATTTCGCACATGAGCGCGAAGCCTCATATGTAACTTTTTTTTTTCCATCTTGTATAAGTAGATGAGCAATGCAACATCATTTAAAAACTGTAAATATTTTTTTTTAGTGTTATATGAGAAAATTTGTATGCAGTGTGCTGAGTCATTTCAATATGTAATAAAGTTTTATAGGCTCTTAGGCTATTCGCTTGTGGAATTAGACAGATTAGTAATCGACATTGTGCAATCCATCAGCTTACTCGATACAACTCTGGAAATGAGATATGAAACCTTTTTACTTGCTTTGTATAATAATTTGTAGAGTTGTGCATTATTTTGAATTGATACGTATGAAATGTTATAATAAGTTAAATTTTTTGAATTAAAGATATCAATTAACGACTACTAACTTTTTTATTTTTCAATAGTTTGGTATAATTTTAAAATAAAATTGATAGTATGCACCCCGATTCAGTTTTTTTAGGAATTCATTTAGATTTTTAAAAATTTAATTTTAAAATGGATTTCGACTTCACTGCGCTTCACCAGATTGAAAATCGTGGGGGGGGGGGCAATTCAAAACACAGGAGCCTGAAATTTGGTACAAAAAAAAATCTGTGAATACTCACAAAGTGCATCTCCTAGCCAGTTTTTTCAGAATTTGCCTTAGGTTTTTTAAACATTTTATTTTAAAATTCAGAATATATCACGCGATGACGTCATAGTTTAACTAACGCGTACCTCTGATGTCGTAGTCTATTGTCTGTAACAACAGTTTCAGTTGTGTATAGGATATTATTCGTCGAAAGTAAGCCTAATACTTTTAATTTATTTTTCTTATTTTAGTCTGCCCTTTAAATTATCGTCCATGAGTTTCCACAAATAATCGACTTCCACTGCAGAAGGTGGCCACGGTTACTTAGCGGTTTTTGTAGCAAATTCGCGCCTGGCATTGTATCGGTCTAATCATGAGATCGAGACTTGATTCTGCGTGTAGCGGGGCACGTTAAATTTGTCAGGGTTCCTACTCCTCTCGTTGTTATGATGTGGAAGTTAGGAGAAGGAGGTGACAGCTCCTCTTCACTTGACCAATACTCAAAATTACGAGGTCCGTCACAATAGCCCTCGTTTAGCTTCGACGTCAATAAATAATCCGTTTTAGAAGTAATCTTTTTTTAATTTCTTTAGTATGATTATTGTTTTATATTTTAATTGGCCTATGTTTGGGTTATTTTTCGGTTATAACAAGAAAATAATATGTACATATATTCATTCACAGATATACTTTTCATACAATCGTTTCTTTGATTGTGAGTTCACCTCTTATTTTGGTTTTAAACATATTTCTAGAATCTGTATCAATCAAAGAACATTTAACATTTCTAGCACATTATGTAAAATTTTCACAAACTATTTCCAAGACCTGTTTTGGAGGAGAGGAAACTTTTTTGATGCTCTTAAATCATTTTAATTCAAGACTTTTGATTAATTGATTGACTTATATTCTCACTTATTTATTAATTTTTGTTAATTTATTAATTGTAAATTTTAATGCTTCCTATTATCGTATTATATTGAATTGTGTTGCTTTGCTTTTATTACTTAATTGTTGATTCCTGATCAGATATATGGCTAGATTAATCCTGGCTAGATAGATATATGGCTAGATTACCCCTTTTTATGAACTTATTCCTTTCAGAATATTTTATCGCTTAAAATAATTAATAAATCTTATTTTTCTTTTGATTTCAGCTGTCTGTTCTAGGGGAAAGAGGAAAATTTGATGATGATGATGATATTTTCAAGCATTTTGTCCAGACTGTCATTATGAAAGTAAAAGTAATTCTTGTTTTACCAATGGCTAGATTAACCCTTTAAGAATTTTGCACGTTTCATCCTGTCCGGCTCGAAATCCCCCAAAAGAGGCCAAATGTATAATTCCGTATGGCCATGAATTCGCCGAAAAGGGACGAAACGTACTTTCTTTCCATCATTTAGAAGTTCGTTTTGCACATATTTTTTTTCCAAATACCTTTCCCCCTTCAAAGGTTTAACATCGTGATAGATAATTGGTGAGGGCTGTGGCGACACAATGAATATTGACAGGAAATTTTATGGCTCATCAGGGATCCTGCTCTTTCCCTGAGGGTTGAGACATTTTCCGCAGAGACATTCGTTCAAATGAGCAAAGGTAAGAATTTCTTTAGCTGCCATCAGTAAGTGCCTTGAGTATCAGTGTCTGTATGCCAGCTTGATTTGAGATTTAATTGGGCTTGAATTAATTACATTCTTTGATGTAGTTTTCGCGATATAACCATTAATTTAAATGAACCAAAAGGCCGCTTTAAGGAATCAAATAGATTATTTATTCACTTCTGATTCAATATCAATTTGAAGCTTTAAGAATTTGGGATGGGGGAGAGGAAATCTGTTATTTTAGTTATTCGGGCAAATTACTTTTTCTTCGAATTTGCTTGGTTAACTCTTATTTTTTTTCACATGAAAATTGTCAAATAGAATTAAGTTTTTATAAAAATATCTATAAATCTCAAAAAATATCGCTTAATAAATATCTATAAAATATATGTTTAAATTCAAAGAATGTATGAAAACAATGAATATGTTTCATACATATATGAAGGCAGGTGTTCAGGACAGGTTACATACAATCATGAGTTTTGCATTGAACCGAAATATATCCTAATTTTAAACGGTTGACCTTCAGTTTCCTTCAAAGAGCAGATAAATTAGGGTTTTTCCACAAATTCATATTTTTTAAACTTGAATCTTCGAATAGTTAGTAACTAAATGCATCTGTACTTTTTCATATTTGTGTATAGGCGCAAGTGTCAACTGTAATTTTGTCTAGATACTTTTGATTATTAATTATTCGAAGATTCAAGTTTAAATAATATCCATTTGTGTTAAATCGCTTATCATTTATCATCTGTAAGAGGATAACTGTTGTGCAGGTAATTAAAATCTGGACATTTTTCGTAACCTTAACAATACAAAACTAGAAATTTTATATAAGTTGCCCTAAATATCTGCATTTGAAATTAAGAAAAAAATATTCATACATCGCGCATGTACAGTTTTAAATTATTTACTATAATTATTTACAATTCTCTAGATATTAAAAATATTAAATTTAAATTTTAATATATTGCATCGCTAGCATATTTTCATATATTCTGTAAGTTTTGTACAATTCAGTTGAAAACTTTGCATGTTATGAGAAAAAGATATACTAGAAAATTTGGCGAATACAATTAAATTTTTACAACTTACAAGCAAAGCTGAGATGTTTAAACGACTGTATGTAAAAATTATGAGCAAATCTATAATAGTTTTTCATCGTATGAGTTAATTGTTCATCTAAGTTAAATTTCGAAAAATACTTGCGAAAGCATTCTTTCATAATGTTACATCAAAACTTATGCTCTGTTTTCTCCACAACCAGGCATCGTTTTTGTACAAAACTATTCAAAAATTAAATATGATGAAATTTCTGCTGCAAAATTTAGTTTTTTCTATCTCCTTTTTTTCAATATAGGTTGAGTTATGATGATGAACCCTCATTCTTTAGTATTTAGATTTAATACTAAAGAATAAACTTACAATTTTGTAGGGCTCTAATCCTGAGATATTAAGGATATATTTTTAAACATTAAAAATGTTTACAAAATTTGTACATAAAAATAATACATTGAAGAATTGTCTGTCAACTTCACTGAATTAAATTGTTTTAAATGAACTGTATTAAAGGATAAAATTAAATGGGAAGAAGTTTCACAGTCGATTTTGTATTGGCTGAATTGAAAGATTAGTTATCGATGACAAATTTTCGTTTAAAGATGTATATGAATATGTATTGAAAGGATGAAACACTTAAGAAACGGAAATATCAAAAATTAAACTTGGACAGTAGGTGGTTAAAAATATTTCAGCATTTTTTTTTTAAAAAAAAAGAGTATATCCCTCATTAAAATTTAAAATTACTGATTTACTGTGCACTATGTTGCCCTGGCACAAATGTTGATGTAGATAAGGTATTTTCATTTAGTGCAAGTAATTCTGAAGTGGGTGCTCTGTGGAAGAAAATTTAGACTTTTGCCGAAAAAATTCAGGCAACAAAAAAAAAAGTTTAAAAATTTAAATTTAAATACACCCAAAATATTAAAATCACTCTTTATATTATTTAAAATTAAAAATATAATTGAATGAAGAAAGCTCAGCTTTCATTTCACAAATCTAATTATCATATATAATGATACACCATTCGTATTCTTTTTGCAAAAACAAAAATGTTGGTCTACAATATCTCTAATGACAGGCCGTGGTCAAACGCTAAGAGTGACATTTCTGGAAATTTCCCAGTCAGACTATACGAGTCTAGCGAAGCTGATAATGTACTAAATATTACTTTTTCTTAGAAAAAACATGAAAATGTAATTGTTTTCTTCGTCTCATATTCAACAATGAATATGGGTGCTTTTTTTTCCTGTCTCAAATCGTGATACAATGATGGTCATCGAAAAATCAAGAAGTGCCAGGAGAAATGTAAAACTCCAGATTATTTCTATGTAGAAAAGTCCTTCAAGAATGATAAATACGAATTAAGTTTCTATCTCGATTATCTGAGTGGTAATTAAAACCTTAAGTAAAAGGGGGTTATTTCAATCTAAGCCTTTATAAAACCAAACAATATTAATTGCTGTAATTTATAACATTATATATATAAGGATCAATTAATACGTACAGTAAATGTTACCCAGATATGGGTTACTTCCTAGGAATTATTAAAACTTTATAATACTTCTCTTATAAATTAATGTCATTCTAGATAAATATTCCAACACTTATCCAAACTTATTCCTTTCATCTGAAAATTCCATATTCATACAAGGTCAGTTATTCATATATTTAAACAGAATCAATGTTTAAAAAGTTTATTTCAGAATTTCGATTCAATAACTTTGGATCCTGCATAAATAAAGAAGTAAATTTAATAAATCTTATTCTCTCGAGAAGATAGAGCGCAAATTATTAAAATAGATAAATAATTATTTTCATAATTTTAGCTTAATGTTCTACTTTTATTCCTATTTTTTATAAACATAGTTCCTCAACATTTATTATATTTTTATTCCTCACAGACTTCAGTGGTTATGTTTGAATTTTTCCTGTTTGAATATAGTTTAACAGGCTATAAATTTTGTATGTTAGTTGATTTACTTCATAGATTATAAAGCATATTTTTTTTTAAAAAAAAATAACCTTTTTTCTGTTTATTTTATAATAAGTCACACCAAGAAAAAATGCCATGCATAATTTACAACTGATTCAGAATTGGAAAAACAATTCATTGAATGAATTCTTATTTATTTTCCAATATTCTTTTAATTGATAAAATTATCATTTACCATTCTTTCTTTATATAACTGCAAAACTTTTGCTAAGAGGAGGGGAGTAATGTATAAATTCTGTATGTTCTTTCAAAAAAATTATAGAGCTTTTTTTTTTTTTTTTTTTAGTGTTAAATTTTAAGAAACAAATCTAAGTTTGCTTAGCAAAACTAGATTAAAATATTTTTAACAAGTTATAGTAATGAAAATAAGTTTTTTATCTATAAGAAAATTCCTTTTAATAAACATAAGAATTTAATCCATCCTTTTCTTAATTGGAATTAGAAATATTTCAAGGAAATTATGGTCCCTCCCCCCGTTACATGTAAATTACTCAAATATAAATTTATGCATCCCTCTCCCAAATAAAAAATACTCCTTTGCTACGTATTTTACGAACTTACACCTCCATTTCGTTTTTGAATGCTTTTTTTTTTCATTGGAACTGAGAAATGAAGTATTTGTATAGTTCTGAGACATTACAGAATTGAAAAGTAACTGAGCCTGGTTTTAGAACTTCATGATGTATGTATGATATTATTTGTTAAATGTATATGAAATTCCCTTAGAGGAAACAAAAAATATAAAACCATATAATTTGAAAATCTCGTTCATAATTAAGATATTAAATGTGTGATTTTTTTTTTATTATTATTATTATTATTTTCTAAATGCATTTACTAATTGTCTGAAAGGTTTTAAAAAAATTTCAATAATAGATGGCAGCACGGAAAGCTATATTGATTTGTTTCATAGTAACAAATGTTTTTCTGTTTGCGATGATAGGCGATTGTTTATCAATAAACAAAATCTATCAGCTTGTCAAAATATTCGTCGCACACATTGTCGCCAGTTCATGCGATTTTTCGTAAAATAGCTCCATTTAATAATCATGCTAATTTTCGCTGCTTTCAACACTACAAAAAATTTTTGTCTAGGTTTTTGGAAAAATGTATTCAATGTACATTGAAATGTACATTGAAAGTTGGTCATTATCGGGGTAGTACTCCACGGGTAATAGATGTTTCAGCTTTAAGAAGTATTATTTGATATTACTTAATTATTTTACATTTCTATCATTGTTGAATTTGAATGAAAGGTTAAAATTTAATCAATTTTATTTAAGTTTGTAAATCCTAATTATAAGATATTTAGCTACCATTCGTTTAAAAATATGAAGCCTACCCTAAAATTATGCTAATGTAGAAAGGATATTCGAAAGAGTGACGTCAACAAAAAGACAAAAGCAAAGAAACAAATACACTTTAAACTTTTCCTCTCTTAGAAAAAATATGATTTAGGATGAAAGAGAAATTTGTTTCGCTGACTTCATTCCATGGCTATAGATGCTTTAAAGTAATTCAGAAATTTACAAGTAAACAGAAACAACAGAGCAAACTATTGAACAGAAAGAATTTGAATATATTTTAATTATGATTAATTTAACTTGTTGCTAATGGCCCTTTTATTGTTATTCTAGTGCTAAAGGTCCAAACAAGTTCAGATTGGTCTACATGTAAAATACGAACTCCTCCTCCAAACTTCAGGCAAATGTATTTTAAGTTAAGACATAATTTTAGACAGCTTTGTAATTTTGAGAATATTTTTTCATCTTTTAAAAATTTATTAACTTTTAAAAATATATTTGTTATTGTAGCAATTTAATAGATTCTTGATGAAATATATTTTGAATCATGAATATCATAGTAAAATGTAATTAAGTTCCCTTCAAGTGAGGATCACTACAATTTGAGCATCATAACCTAAAAATTCCAATCTATTGCAATGTTAAACAATTTGATGTAACTGATATCATTAAGTCAAAATTTAATGTAAAATTATTAATGTTAATTTTCAAAACTGTTTTCACATCGTACTTTTTAAATCAATTTATAGTACTTTTGTTTCATCCAATAATTTTTTTAGGTTTTTCAACTCGAACTGTTAATGATAATACACAACTTTCACTATATATATATATATATATATATATATATATATATATATATATATATTTGTGTGTGTCTGTGTCTCTGTGTGTGTAATCCTTCATTTGGATTCATAACTGCATTCTGAGTTTGCATAACATTTTTAAAAAATGGAAAAGTAATTCAAATATCTACTATAAACTAAAAATATAATAGTAATCACTATTTACTAGAGTAAAATACTGATATAATTGAATCACACGTGATTTTTTTTTTTTTTTGAATGACGATTATAATATGTAAATTAATATACTAAAATAAATTCATTAGTCTGTTTATTTAATAAATTTTTAGACAAATTATCATTGCAAAAGAAAGGATTAAGGAACTAGAGTCAATTCGAATTTTATTATGACGTTTAATTTTTAAGTTTTGCAAGAGAAATAAGACTATACTCACTTGAATATATTGCCAAAATTTTTAAATACTGATTTAAAAAATAAATAGGATGATTTCAGTTCGAAATTGACATCTTATGGAAACCAAAAGCGTTTATCATTTATCGATAGTAATAAGATAAAACTTATCGTGAAAACTCTGCAGTAAAAGGTACAGAGCTTATCTTATCACTCAGAGTCGCCAATAGCCCTCTTGTCGCTTCTCAAAACAACATTAATAAATCAATAAAAATACTATAATTTTATCACTCAGAACCTGTGTAAAGCTAGGCTTACCTACGCTGCTTATAAGAAAAAAAGAGTACGCATCGATGCGCTCACCATTTTATATGTATAAAAATATTTAATTTATTTTCAAATACTTTATTGCACTTCAGATACGAAGAATTTTTTGTTTCTCAGTTCATATCACAGTCGTCTTTGAAAAATCGCATCTCATGAGTCGCGTTACCCAACTTGAGATTTTTGTTGTGGACACACTCCACACAGAACACTACGCGCACTTTTTTTACTCCTTATATCACACATCCACTTCCGCTTTAGCTTTACATAAATTTTCTTTTCACATTCTTATTCTACTTTCTCATTTAATAACTTAATCACTTCACTCTAACTCGCAACTTACTTCTAACTTTACTTTGGCTCAATTACCTTTTTGTGATTAATTTTTATTCAGATAAAATTAACTTAGTTAATTGTAACAATAAACTTTTACTCTTGCATATTTTAATCACATATCATCGGTATGTTCCGCAGTTTACTTTTAGCGAATACTTCGTCTGCAATGAATAATAGATATGGAAAATCAACCATCAAGGATTGGTATGCTAAGTTTAAACGTGGTGAAATGAGCACCGAAGACGGTGGACGCCCAAAAGAGGTTGTTACCGACGAAAACATTAAAAAAATCCACAAAATGATTTTGAATGACCGTAAATTGAAATTGAATGAAATAGCAGACACTCTAAAGATATCAACTGAACCTGGACATCATATCATTCACGAATATTTGGATATGAGAAAGCTCTGTGCAAAGTGGGTTCCGCGCGAGCTCACTTTTGACCAAAAACAACAATTAGTTGATGATTCGGAGCAGTGTTTGAAAAGGATCAAGCGTAATAAACCCGAATTTTTGCGTCGATATGTGACAATGGATGAAACATGGCTCCATCATTTCACTCCGAAGTCCAATCGACAGTCATCCGAGTGGACTGCACACGATGAACCCGCTCCAAAGCATGGGAAAACGCAACAGTCAGCTGGCAAGGTTATGGCGTCTGTATTTTGGGATGCGCATGGAATAATTTTCATTGACTACCTTGAAAAAGGAAGGACCATCAACAGCGACTATTACATAGCGTTATTGGACCGTTTGAAGGACGAAATCGCCGAAAAACGGCCACATTTGAAGAAAAAGAAAGTGCTGCTTCACCAAGACAATGCACCGTGTCACAAGTCAGTGAAAACGATGGCAAAAATCCATGAAATGAGCTTCGAATTGCTTCCTCATCCACCGTATTCTCCAGATCTGGTCCCAGCGACTATTATTGTTCTCAGATCTCAAAAGAATACTCGTTGGGAAGAAATTTTCGTCGAATGAAGAGGTGATCGCCGAAACTGAGGCCCATTTTGAAGCAAAGGACAAATCGTACTACAAAAATGGTATCGAAAACTTGGAGGGTCGCTATAATCAGTGTATCACCCTTGAAGGGAATTATGTAGAATAAAAATAACTAATTTTGCCAAAAAAATGTGTTTTACTATGGTAGGCCGGGGACTTTTCAATTGAATTGTTAATACTTCATTCTTGAAAATAATTGTTCACAAATATAGATGCTGCCCTAAGCTGAAAACATTAATAAAGCACGATTGTGAAAATTAGGATACTTATCGCGGGGTATAGGTAATCTTTATAAAACTATAGTAAAGAAACATTCCCAAATTTTTCTTTCAGTTGAATGTCACTTTGCAATTCAATGCATTCCATTTGAAGATTTCAAGGATATTTATTTATTTCTAGAGAAAATGGGGTAGAAAATATGTTGAAATACTCTTCATTTTTTTGAAAATCTTGAAATCTACTTTCAAACTCTTGAATTAAATCAAAAATTAATGCAGCATATTTTGCATATTTTGTGCAAATCACAGGTTTATGTGCAGCCAAAGTACTGAAATGTGTCAAATCTTTTATTTTTATTTGATTGTGACAAAATTTCAACTTTCTTTCAAACGCTGTTATTGTTTGGCATTTTAAGATGTTTTTATTTAAATTTTTATTTCAGAATAAATGTCAATGAATTAATTATATATGAAAAAATTTGCAAACATTTATTTTTTTTAATAAAAATGTGTAAATTTAAATATTTTCCTAATTTGCGTTTGGGCCGCACTTTAGACAAGTATGCTCTAATGCATGTTTTTCACAATAAAACAGGAAGGGGAAAAAATAACTGTCTCATGGAATATACAAAATGTTTACATTCAGTAGAAATAAGTTTAAATAAAGGAAAGAAGCAAAAATGTTGCCTCTGAAATTGAAGCAAATTAGGAAAAGTAATGAAAATAGTTCAAGAAGCTCAGTTATGAAGTAAAATAACTTTTATGAACGAATGAATTTTATATCTGAATAAATGGATTAATTGGTTTCATTAACATCTCACTAGAAACAACACGAGAGCTGTGGACGATAGACCACGTAATTTTGAGCATGGGTCAAGCAACAAGGAGGTCATCTGGACTAGCATGTTCATATAATTTTGATAACGAATCACACCTGATATCTATGTTTTTGAAATATGGATAAGCTTGTGTGGCTTCAGTGGCAAATATTTTCTTTTCTAATTTCGAATATTGCTTCTGGAAATAAGGAATTAATTCTTTTATTTCCGATCATACGTCGATACAACGACTTGCATCCAGTAATCTTATGCAAGTTGTTGTTATAAATTATATTTTTCTTAACATGCAATTAACACTACGATATTAAAGGAGACGTGAAAGACTTCATAATCTATTTTCGATTTTTTAAAATATGGATATTTGTTCTCCAATTTGTCTCAAATTTGTATTTGCGCCAAACCATCCCTAAAACAAAATGATTATTTTTTTTTTTAAAAAAAAATGTGTAACTTATACACATTTTTCTTACCTTATAAAAAAATCAATAAGTATTTGTTACGTTACCTGCTATATTATATAGCACTAATTTTAAGGAAAAACGAAAAAAGCAAGCTGTATAAGGAACAAATAATTTCCTTTTGCTTAGTTATTTTAGTTGGTGAACAATTTTACACTTGAGCTTAAATTTATTTCATTTCCATATGTATTAAACATACTTAAATTCAGATGATCAACTGAATGAAAATCTCTATATTACCGCGGATGTCCATCAGCATAACTTAAAAATGTATTGCTAATTTGGTAATTCACTTTTAACAGTCTCTACATAATTAAATTTTTTATGATTTTATTACAGAGTCCTTTCTTTCCAAACCTTTCTACCGTTAAGTGAAAAAGAATACTTTTTAGGGTTTCTACATAAATGAGGAAGTACCCAATTACTAAACACCCAAAAGAATACGGTTGGTAATCCTACTCAAAGCAAAAACACTTATTAAAACACATTTCTTCATGGAATATAAAATAAGCGTTGCAACAAAATAATATTGTGATGTATACATATATTTATACATATGTGTATATATTTATATATGTATATACAATGTATATATTTATATATGTATATACGATGTATATATTTATATATATACATCATTTTCAAACTTAAATAACACCTATGCATAATAAAGTAAACCGGAACTTAAATTCATATCATACTTTTCTTAAAGTAGTTAAAACTTCTAACAATGAACACATTAATGTTTGGAAGGTTCCAATACCTTTAGATATTCCGAGTCCATTTCAGCCTTTATAATCATGCTAATCAAAAGAATATTCAAGAAAAAGAGCTAGTCTTTAAATTATACAAGTCCCAGTAAGTTTTTGTCTTTATCAGCCTTATGGACAATAAATTTTTCTCGACTTTCAAGAGAGCAACGGATGAAAATAATTTATTTCTTTGTAGTTTAATAAATTTGTTTCCAGCTGTAAACTGACCTCCTCTCTTTCTTAAGTAGTTTTATTTTCACTTGATAAAAGGGCAAATTCAAATACGAATAGGTTTTTAAATAAAGTTTTGGTTCGGAAAATTTGGACCTCTCAAGGGCTTACTTTCTTTAGATAAATGCGGGAATCATGACTCCGAACCTAAGTGATGTTTTTCTTTCCGATGGACATACTGTCTGTGGGGATAACGGGTTACATGACCCCCTCACCAGGATACCCTAGCGATCCTTCTTGTTAACAATTTTTTTAAATTCCGGATCACAGTTACGTCTTTTTTGGCGTAGCATAGTTATATCTGGCCCTTACGCCATTACACTCCTCTACCATCCATCATCTCGAATATAGGGTAATATTTGCGATATTTGAAATTTGGAAATATGTGTTGTAAAGATGGCATGTTATACACATAACAATAAAAATTGATGTTTATTTCAAATTTTTTACTTTAAATTTCTTTGATACCAAAAAATAAAATCTGCGAGATTAAATTGTAATAGGAAATTAACACTTATCAGTTTTGGTAATATTTCTTTATTTTGAGACAAAGAAATATGTATAACTCATTTATTCAGTTTTTTTTAATCCATACTTTTGAAAATTTAAAGATATAAAAAGAATTTGCACATTTAACTGTTTTATCTACATAAAAAATATACAGCGAAAAGGACATATTACAGGCATCCCTCGAATTGCACGAAATCGCTAAAATTACTGTTAAAAATTAACTCGGTTACACAGTATATATAAGCATATACTTATCGTCGGTGTTCACGAAAAACTGACTCTGAAGGGCATATTAACTCCGCAATACTGGTTAGTTCTCCTATCTATAGGTATCCTTCGAATAACAATGAACCAATTAATCGTGTCATTCGAGGGATACCTGTACATATTTATATTCTTAAGTAACTATGCATCAACTGTCATAAAAACTCTTGAAACTTGGCAAATGAAAAGAACATAAGTGGGAGCGCGTGTTTGTCTTTTCAAGAATTTTCAGTATTAGTGAGCCTGTAAATGTTGTTCCTGAAGACAAGAATGTGAGTACATTTTTACCATGTGCTAGTGTCAGGAATGTTGAGAAATAGGCGAGATTTATACCTGAACATTTCGTTCTCTGCGTGTGTAGAACTAGATTGCATATGAAGTTTGTTCAGACATTTTACTAAGACGTTTCATATACAAAACATTTAAACTGAAAGAGAACTCATAAGTTCAAGTTAATTAACTACACATTTCCTTCCGTTTTAAGTATTCGCTCCAGCGATGCAACCCCCTCTGGTGTATCTCAGCAGAGTTAAGTATTTCGTTTATATGCACACACACACAAATCCTACATTCTCGGCTATCCTGGAATAAAGGTATACTCACCGATTTAATCTGAATAATGAAAACCCTTCAAAAATGAAATGTCCAAAGGCCATACATTGGCTTTTCAATCTAGTAAAATAATACTGAAAAAAAAAAGAGAGAAACAAGAGCAAGAATAAAAAAAACAGCTAAATATCTTCGTCTTAAGGAATATCTCGTCTTCTAACTTGCTTATCTACCACTATTTTGATTTTGTTATCTTGAAAACTCGTCGTTGTTTAATGCTTCAAATAGTCTAATTATGAAGAAAGTAGTCATAAATAGTAAAAAATGATTTATTTGTTGAAAAACGTCATACCGGTAGATACGCTCGTTTAAGTGAACTCTATCTTTTTATAAATTCAGCACGTATAGAAACACGAGTATTGCTTGGTTTTTCATTTTCTTCTTTTTTCAAAACTTCTTGAGCATCTCATTACTTCTAATTTTGATAATTTTATATAGTTCTAGATTATTTGGCTTAAAAATGTCTAATATGTTTCAAGCAATTAAATTATCAAATTTATAACATTAAGGCGTTCGTCTCCTAAGTTGTCAGTTTTTTTTTTAGATCATAACGATTTTTTTGAAAAATTAACTTTGAATTTGGCTTCAGATATTTCTTTGAGTTTATTTGCACGCTTCGCATTTATTTTGTACTAATTCTAAAGAAGTAAAGTATACGCTTTATTGATAAATTGCTTTAATAATTTTTTTGCAATTCTTATACATGTTTGTACCAATGTGAAGGATTATCGAGTGACAGTTTTTAAAAAACGAAAATGATAATTTGATTTAATCCTTCAATTTGTCCATTATTGCGTGGAAAATGTGTTGTGATTTGATGATAGATATATATTTTCTTCAAACAATATCCTTCAAATTCTTTTGACATAAGACTAAATGAAAAAGTAAAATCGCTTATTTGCAGATTGGATTTGTTTTTTATTTACTGCTAAAAAATACTTTTGCAATCTTTATGTTTATTATACTCTTAGAAAATTTTGTTAATAATTAGTACAGCTGTTTAAAATGTCAAATTACGGGAACTTTGACAATATACAGAAATCATTTTTATTTAAAAAGTCTATAAATTTTCTTCTTTCTTTTGCGCCATTTTTTTAGCTATACATATTGGCAAATGATCCGAGTTTGTATGAAATGAATTAAAGAGAACCGTATAGAAATCATGGTAAATCGTCAAGTATAAATGAACTTGAACCAGGTATTGTGTATATTATGGGGGAAAAAACTTTATTACGAAATGAAAGTTTCAATTGCATCATAAAATTTAAAATTATTATAGTGAAATATATGTGACAAAGACATATGTAGTATTTTCTTACATTTGAAATGTTTCGTTCAAATATTTGTGACATAATGAAAAGAATTCATCATACAAAGTTCATAGTTTTTTTCTCGAAACCTGAATTTTGTATTAGTGGAAATGATTTCGAAAGTTTCATTTATAAGCAGTGCAAACTTTTTATCCCCAAAAACATGAAGATGTTATTTTTGTTTTCCATAATTTTGTGACATTTTCTTTAGACATCTATACGATGTAACAAATAAGTTTACGACTTCATTTGAAGTCCCGTTACTTCTTTTTTAAGTTTCTTTGGAACTAAGCATATGATAATGCTCACACTCATAAATATTCTTTTATTCCTCGTAATTCGTAATCAAATTCAATGCATTCACCTGTCTGCATAAGTGACGTCATGGTCTTGATATTAAGTTCTTTTGCATTTTGTTCTTGACGCCATTCAATCATATTCAGTTGTTGAGTGTGCATCGTACCAGAGTAAAGGGTAACCATTCAGCATTGGTTGAATATTTTGACATCATTCTTTGACATTTGTTATCCCAATGGCAAATTCATTTCGTAGCACCCTAATTTTTATGATTCTTCAGTACAGTTTTGTAACAGGTAAGGCTTCATGAATTTTATAGCTTTATTGTATTAATGAAACATTATTTTCCTAATTGCTTTTCATCAGATTTTGCAACCCTAAATTTTTTTTTTTCAAAATGTTTACAATTAATTACTTTGAAATTTATTACACTTATCGATACGTAGCTGTAATTTCTTTTCAATAAACTAGATCTCAAAAGCTTTTAACGCTATATCGATATGTAACGTTACTTCCCGCTTAATGTAATCTTTTCTTCAGATTTCAAAATTATTTAAAGACGTTCTTTTATTTTTCGTGTATACAAGTCTATTAATAATGCGCTAAATTCAATTTTAAATATACCGGTTTGATACTTTATACAATAATTTTAACAGCGTTTCCAAATAAAATTTTATTTGCTCATGCGTAAATTAGTTCACTGATCATTCTAAACTTTTTTATGACATTCATAACTGGAATTCTTATTTAAAAAAAAAAAAGGTAAATTAAAAAGTGCGATTTTTGGAGGGTATGTCAGCACACTTAATGATGGAATCTTTGAAACTATTCATTTTTAAAGAAAAATTAATTTATGTAAAATCTTATTGTACCATAAAGTGTTTCGTTCTTCTAAAAATGATTTATTTCGTTGTCCTTGAGAATTTTTTTTACATAACTCTTGTTTTAAAATAAATAGAGTTAGAGTTAGAGAAAAAGAGTTTCAAAAAAATTTAGAAAAATCATGTGGATAATTGTAATTTTATTAAATAACGGGATATAATTTATGAAATTTCTGCTACTAAATTTCACATGTCTCCTCATTAACGCTGTTGAGTATAAAAAAAATTATAGAACTGTTTGCATAGCTGTCTGGTAAAGTTTCCGATCAAGTTTACTCAGAGAACAGAATAGTATCAGATTTTTTTTAAAATATACTAGAGAATTATGCTTCTAGCTGGGTATACTTTCTAGCATGTAAAGGTTTATTACTATTTGAAGTACAAAATTATTAAAAACTTATAGGATGACAGCAATTAACTCTTAATGTAAGGAAGACTGTTCTTTCATATTATGTTAAACAATTGCCTTGACATTATCACATGAACCGTTAAGCTCCTTTCTCAATGCATTATTACTCGTATTTTATTATTCGATACAAATTTACGCAGGAATGAAAATAAGGATTTATTTAAGATTCACAATAATTTGCAAGTTGACTTATAGTCCGTCAAAAAACTCACAAAGCATTCGTCCGAGATTGTCTTTAAATCAATCATTGAATCTTTTTTTCATTTTCTCTACACCACTTTGAGTAAACCAATTTTATCTTTATCTCAGATATATAAGTTTTATCTGTATTTTGATCTGTTGGAAACTTTTTATGAAATATCTCACATTTGTACATACGTAAGACAATCAAAAAAGGCAATTTCCCAGATTCTAATAGTTGAAATAATATTTTGGAAATGTATATTTGACTTCAAATTTATTTTTCATATGTATAAAATTAATCGTTTTGAATTGCTAGATTCAATATATCCCACTCTCTGAGAAATCTATTAAAAATCAATTAAACATTTAAAATTGGTTAAAACTGACATAACAGGAGAGCAAATTTAATTACAATACCTTTACTAAACTATGAATTTTCTTCAGAAATATAATAATACAATTCTGAAAAGAAAAATTTACTGAATTCCAGTAAAGAATATCGAAAGTAGACAGTTATCCACACAAAAAGGGAAAAAAAAGATGGGAAAGGGATAATATTTTCTGTGATGTTTCTGATTTAAGACATATATTTTTGAAATCATTAAAATATTCAAAAAAATTTTATAAAGCTTAAAAAATATCTCATAATTTAAAAAGAAAACTCTATAACAAAAAAAAGCCGACGCACCAAGAAGGAGTTACCTTATTGTAATGAAATTTCGTATGCAAATGATTGAAATTTGGTGTCCGATATGAATAGCGGGAGCTACAGTGCATCGGAACTGTGCACTCAGCGAAGCGATTCTCAATCTGTTTCTCAAAATTTCTCTTGCATTGCGATAAAGGATATCTTTGAACGACGAAAAAATGCCTCACCGCAGGATTCGAGCTCATTACGAGCAACTGCCAGAGTTTGAAAGAGGTAGTGTCATTGGATTAAACGAGGCAGGTTAGGCAAATCGGAGAATCACTCGTCATAAGGGTCGAAGCGATGCGACGATTAGTAAATGCTGGCAAGAATGGGTGGACAAGGGCAGATTTTGGCGTCATGATGGTAGCGGTCAACCTAGGGCCACAGCAGATCGGGAGAACAGAGTAATTGTCAGATAAGCAGTCACAAGATAATGCCAGACCACATACGGCACGTGTTGCTATGAGCTTTCTTACAGTTTGTCAAACACTTCCTTGACCAGCCAGATCTCTCTCCAATCGAGCATGTCTGGGATATGATGAGAAGGCGACTGCATCTACCAGGGAATATTGATGACCTAGCCCGACAATTGGAGCAAATTTAACAAAAAATACCGCTGTAGACCATCACGGAGCTTTATCACTCTATGCCATGTCGCATGGCAGCTTGCATCCATGCTAGAGGTGGGTCAACACATTATGGAACTCATTACTTTGTAACTATGTAACTCTGAAACTAATCATTCAATATTTCTAAAATTTTAATCATTTTCTATTCTGTACATAATTATACTATCCGCCAATTTTTGTCTCCGTCGGACAACTCCTTAGTGCCCCATTTTTTTTTTTATTTTATTTTTTTTTTATTTATTTATTTATTTATTTTTTGTTACAAAGTGTATATATATATTCATGATATAAATTTTAGAACTAAAGGTGAGATTAAGATACAAGATATTAAAAAAAAACAAATTTTAGATTTTTAAAGAGACTTTTTTGTTATGTTGAAAACATTCTAAATAATTATGCAATTATTTGTAAATATCATTATTATTTAATTATTAATAAACAGATAGAAAAAATAATGATTATTTAGAAACAAATTTTAGTGACACTCAAATTTATAATGGAATTACAATTCTATATAAAAAAAATTAGGTTTATAAATAAAAAAAATTAAGTATCTTCAGATATTTTATAAATTTCACAACAAACGCATTAAATTTAGAACAGTCACTAATGGTTCCAATACTTATATTTTACAAAAGTGAATAAATTATAACAAAAAATATTACAAGATACTATTAATAATTTTAATAAAACTACTGTCATTAAAAATGGTTTAGATTTTACTAAGAAAATAAAAGACAAAAATATATTTGCTTTTCATAGTTATGATTTGGAAGATCTCTTTACTTTGATAGATATAGATGATCAAGTTAGGATATTATTAATTATTTATAAGGGGAATTATAATATGAATTAATTCCTTGCTTATGATAAATTTAAATCTTTAATTAATATTATACTTAGAGAAAATAATATGAATTACGAAAATGTAAAATTAATAATCTAAATATTTTCCTTAAGGAGGACAAGTAAATAATAATTTAGCTATCATCTACTTATACTTTTAGGAACATAATTATATTGGCAGATAATATATTATTATTTACTGATTTATTTATGATTTACTTGTTTCAAATTATAATATTCCTTTGGATGATGAAAATATTTTATTTTTTTATCCTACATATTTAAATCTAATTGAAACTACTAATAGTAAAATTGAAAATTACAGATACAGAATTACTAGATATAAGAAATAATAATTTAGTAAGCTGTAATAAGCTAAAAAATATTAATTATAAGATATTAATCACTAGTTGCATCTAAGCCAATTACCCTAAATATTTTATTAATAAACTTTTAAAAATTATTAAGACAAATTAAAAATAATAAATATATTTTTGTATCTGTATTGAATGTATGTGTTTATGTCTGTATATATATGTGTGTGTGTATAAATATGTGTATGCATAGGTTTAGGTTTGCCTACATTTTTGTGATAGTATTTTTAAATATTTATTTAATACTTTAGTGTTGTTAAGCAAAAATTCTGATTTTAGTTTTAATTTTGACCATCGGACGAAGAAACAAATTATTCGAACACTTTCTTTTACACCTTATTGCTTTAGTTTTATTAATTTAACTAATTTTAACTATTGCAAACATTATGACAATTAAAAAAATTAATTACTTGGTTTACGTTTTTAAAGAAATTTTTTTTAAAAAAATTTGGAAAAGTATTTTTGAGTA
>BMAW01057368.1:342629-373793 GCA_019974015.1 Nephila pilipes | reverse complement strand
TGTGTGTGTGTGTGTGTGTGTGTGTGTGCGCATATTATCTATGTTATTAATGTATTTCACATATGCTGGCCATGTTGAGTTTGTCATCTGACCATGATTCAATAGTATAGGGATTTTCTCCAATATATACTACTAGTGAAACCTTAATAAAAAAAATCAGTTTTCATCTTTCTTGTGTTTTCAAAAAGATTTAATCTATTTTTTTTAAAATTTTGGTGATGATGTAATTTAAATTCGTAACTTCAATTTTGCTGTTTAAATTCAATCTTCAAAACAATTATAGTATTGGGTTGTATTTTTATTGCAATAAATGAATGAGTTTCGTTTGTATTCTAAAAAATAAACTGACGACATAATTATTGAAATACATTTGAATCCTTCTATGAAATGGGAGATATAGCAAGTTATATGCTTAAAACTATACTTTGTATTTAAAATCTTGTATTGCCAATGCTTAAAAACAAGTTATCATAGATGTTATACAGAAATATCTTTAAGCTGAAATGAACTGCTGAGATTCATACTATTGTTCTTAACCGAATAATTTTTATTTGTTATTATAAGAAAATATTATTGTACAATGTATTGTTATGTCTTTAATTACTTTGAAATTATGATTTTATATGCATGATAAAATTGTGTATTGTTACTTGTTGTGAAATATTATATCTGATAGCTAAGTTAATGTAGTTTAAAAACGTGAATATCTTAACATAACTTTTAAGCTTTCGATACACATTGGGTCAAATTACATTGAAAAACTACGTTATGAACTACTTATGCCTATTCCTTTCTAAAACATCCCCTACACTATTGTTCAAAATTAAGAGTGCATATTTAGTCGAATTTCTCGAAAAATACTCAACTTAAGATAAAATTAGTGCTTCCAAATAAAGATACAAACTGTGTTAGGGTTGATTACGTGAGTACATCAACATTGGAGCAGGGATCAGTGGTAGATCGTTCTAAGGATAAGTCCATATTCAGCCACATCTCTGATTCTTGATATACCTTCCTTGAACACAGGTGAAATTTTTGAGCCTTATGTTCACCTTTTAGTTCTGCGATTGGATTGGATTTCATTTTTATATATGACATTTGTCCACATATACCCAACTAGCCGACGAATTTCCAAAAATTTCGGAGTTTCCCCGAATAAATTGGTCAACCAAATCTCTATACATTAGACCTATAGTTAAAATTTGAAAGGCTCTTTTGAGGACATTTGAAAATCGCTTTTCCCTTCCTAAAACTATTCTGTACCTGAAAACAGTGATTCTTGCGGTATGCAACCTTGTTTCCTGAGAAACAAGCACCGCTCTGAAAAAGAATAAAAAGTAGTGAAATTAATTCCAAGAAAATATGTTGATTTTAGATTAACTTAGTATGTGAAAACTAAAGCTATATACAGAAATATTTAGCAGTTCAATTTAGGGTCAGAGATAGAGAGGTCAAACCAACTGCCTGGATTGAGTTCTACAGCAGGACTACCGATCAATTATATCTCATCAAAATCATACCGGAAAACATTAGGATCTCGAAAAGTTGAACAGGATAGAAGTTTATGAAACTTGGACAGTCGAAAAAGCATCAAATCAATAGAGCACAGAGCTATTTATGGATTCTGTAGCTTCAATAAAAGAAGATTTATATGATAACGGTAACTTGAAAATGCTACTAGTGGCTGGTCAGTATTTCGGAAATTATGCGCAAAGAAACCGAATTATAACATAAACTGTCTCGTTTCCAGCATGAATTCACATTGTGAAAAGCTATATAACTGTTAGATAGAACCATACTCCGTATAGGCCTTTTTTTTGTAATATTATAAAACCTCACTAACTAAGTTGAGCTAATAAACCATAGACAAGATCATGCGTATTTACCATAATTGTCCATAATTGTTTGTATTTTTTTGTATTATATCGATCTATATACAAACTTGATTTCATTAAAATACGACCAGTAGTTTTGAAGATAATCAATCAAAACTGAAAATTATATATATCTCTAATTTTGAGATCTAGTGTACCCTTAAACGTATAGAATTAAAAGTCTATTTTGAATTAAAGTATAAAAGTTATAATTGTGGGAATATTTTTTTGATTTTAAGGACTCATTGTCATAAGGAGCTTTATAATAACAGTAATTTTTTTTTTTACTCAGTGTTATAAACAACGCACCTATTATAAAGTATGGTAAAACTCGATAGCTGCGTTTATACTCGTAATTATAAATACTTTGGTAGAATAATATATGATAAAACCTATAAAAGTAACTACTTCTATGCGCTTTCCACCCCCAAGTTGACTTTTTTTTCCCACAAAATTCTCAGATACGTATTAGACTGATATCTCTGTGTTGACTACGTTCTCAAATTGTAGATTCAGTACCCTTTCTATGACACACGATTGTGATATTTAATGTTAATTTATCATTGTAATCTTTGACAACTGGAAATCATTCTATATCAGGAGATAGAGAATGCATACTTTGTCTTTCAATTTTAATAATTTACTCTTGTGTATTACAGACTATTTTCTTGAGTGTTGAATAATTTATACATATTAGATTAAATCTATCATTGTTTCTTTCATTACCATGAAAACTTTTCATTGAGAAGAATTTCTCTGAATTTAAGCATATCCAACAGTTACTAAAAACATGCACTGCTAAAATAGATTCAGAATTGTTTAAAATTATTATTGTCCATACTAAGAATTCAAATTTTATTAAAATAACACGCATTTCATAATACAATTTTCAAATCATTTATCGTAAGAAAATTTCCAAGTATGTTGAATGATATACATCCAAATTGGAAAAGGTTTTTCTTACTTACTCTTGCAATAAGAATAAAAAAAACTTATTAAGAATTTTTTTCTATTTTTCTGAAAGAATGAATAAACTATGAGAAAATGATAAATGTATTGATGAACTTTTAATAATATCGTATTTTACTTTATTTTAACAATATATTATATTCTGAAAAGCTGCACTAAAAGGTAAAATGTATAGATTATTCTCACACACATCATAGTAGGCTCAGTTTTATACTTTGAACAGTTTGCTCAAGTCCTTTGAATGATCCACTTAAATACAGACTCTATTACATTTTTATAGACAAACGAACTTGGAGTATTTTTGTATCTCAAAAAAGCGTTTCTGATGTGGATCCTATATCCATCGTAAGCTTGCGTTAATGTCTAATCAGTTTATAAACGCCTCTACTTAATAATTGAAAATACTGAAATTAAAACCTCAATAGCGTAAACATGAAAAAGAAAGTGAATTATTTGTACACATTCCTTTTTTAATAAAATGTATAGAACAATATATCAAATAATGCTAAACCCAAAAGTTTATTTAGTAAATACTGATAAAACATACTGAACTTGGATCTGTATGTTTATCTGCTTATAAGTAACTTATTATAGTAGAGATTTCTTGTACATTTTTAGTAAATTTTGTTAAATATAACAAATAAATATTTTTAAATCGCTGGTTATTTCAAAATGATTAAAAAAAATAGTGCTTTCAAATATTACAAATTAGTTTTTCCCCCGAAAATTGCTACTAACTCTATGACTCTGAAAAGGAATCAAAATTTTCATGAAATACTGTTCGTTGACAATGAGAGACATATTTACAACAGAGAGGTACATTTAACAAAGATCAACAATCAGTTGATCATAACATCTACTCTTCATAATAACATCTTCTCATCATCTACTCATCATAATAACATCTTCTCATCATCTACTCATCATAATAACATCATCTCATCATCTACTCATCATAATAACATCTTCTCATCATCTACTCATCATAATAACATCATCTCATCATCTACTCATCATAATAACATCTACTCATCGTAATAGCATCTACTCATCTTGCAAACTCAAAACAAAAAACTTCTTATAACTGTATCATGTAATGCACAATAAATATAGTAAAGTAATAACCTTGCCTCTAATACGACTTGCCGACAATATCAAATTGTGTTTATTTAGTAGTAGAGAACCTATTTGTGAGAATCTACTTGAAATAAAAACGTTAACAAGTATTCCATAGTAAATTCCAACAAGCAGGAATATCGAAACTTTGTAATTAAATATATTTTAATTACTTTAGGTCACATGCTAAATTATTTACAAAATGTTAGTGCTTCGTAGTGATATGCTGCCACTTTCAGAGTTCAACCAATATTGATTGATCGTATAGTTTTATGGGATATAAATCGACAAAGGTTATTGCCCTCTTAAAATGTTCAGTCAAAAAACACCCCATTTCGCTAGAAGTATACAGAACAATCATATGACTCGTTCACTTCATTGGAAATTACAGTTAAAATTTTGGTCCTACCGATGAGATCTGACTCAAGTAGACACCTCTGAGTATTTTGTAGTCGTCCTAACTTATTAAGCATCCTGTGTCTCCCTATGATTCTTTGCATCATTCGCATTCGCAAACTTCTACTTATAAATAAATAAGGTGAATTTTCATGTTAAATATCATAGTAAAGAAACGTCAGAGGTTAATCAAGATTAAAACCCATTACAATACGAGTTTGAAGTAATAAGGACTTGATCAGAATAAACTGAATGTAATGGGCTGTATTCTGGAAGCAAGTCGCAGAGATTTTGCGAAATGATTCTTTTCCACAGCACAAAGGAAAAATTATGATACAAAATTGATTAAATTAATTCAGTTTTCAGTTCTGTGTTAAAGGATTTATAGTTCAGTATTAACTCTCGTGCTTTATTTTACCACATTTATATTCCATCTACTACTTAAAACTCTTTTATATGCCTTTTGAAAACGTAATAAAAATCATATCACCATCTCATGCAAATCAGCTCCATAAAATTTATCTTGTTTTCATAATCCAGACATATCCTGGGCCGCCAAAGATCCGCCGTGTAGCCGGGCTGATGCTCATTAAATCTGTTCGGGGCCCAAAGTCCTTCCGTTGGCGGGGTGTGGATGTTAGGAGAGGGGGGTACCAGCTCAGATATTGTCCTCGTCACTTGACCGCGATTCAAAATTACGAGGTCTGTCGCCAATTGTCCTCGAATTACTTCTAGTGCGACGTTAATAAAAAAAAAAACTAAACTAAGAAACTAACATAATCCAGACATTGACACGTATCCCCAATGGATAACAGACTTTTCATATTGACCAAGTATGTATTTTTTTATTATTTGAAGGAGAAGTACTGTATGAAAATATCTTTATAATTTGTCTCAGGAGGTTGAACTAAAAGTATAAATTGTGGCCCCCTTTAATTGTATTATTTTTTCTTTCAGTGTGAATATTTCATGTGCTTATTATAACTAAGTAACGGATTAAATCAAATACAATATTATTTATCACATGTAATAAGTTTGTTTTTCGATCTGGAGTTGTTCCGAATCCCAGACGTATTGAAGTTGTTTGCAGTGTGAAAAAAAAATGTCTCAATATGTTGAATAGTGTACGAGGATTTTTTCCCCCATTTTTAATGAGGGGGGGATGAAAGATTTATTCTTTTACATAAAAAATTTTAGTTAAACTGTTTGTCTCTCTTAAATAAAGTATAACTATAGTTAATAATTATAAATAAGTTTTATAAATAATTTAATTTTAATTATAAATAAGCTTTGATGTTGCCATAGATAAATTACAATACATCCCTTTTAAAAGCTATAATGTTTCATTTACTTTTGTGTCGATTTGTTTATGTTTTGATAATTTTTCTTATTTTACATAATTTACTTTTATCACATTTTGAGGTGAAATAATAATTTTTTGACGAGAAAAGTTCTACGTGTACTTTTACATCTCGGTCTGTTGTGTCCTGATCCATTTTTTCAAGTGAAGGTTATTTTTCACATGCATTTACGTTATATGTGCCAAGCGTAAGATTACGAGGGAAAACAAAAATTGTCGGAGTAATAAGTATAATATATGTATTACATTCACATCAGTATAGATAATAATGTATAAATATTTTACAAATACTTATAGCAAAAGAATACATTTTTATATAAGAAATTTCTAGTACAATTTTATTTCTGAAAGATGTGTAAATGCAAAGGTTGTTATAGTTAATATTTAATGAAAACATCGAATTATAATTTGATATTCCGATGTATTCTGAATTTGCAGCGTACAATTTATATGGAATAAAATTCAGAATTTAATTATTTTTTCAAATCTTTTTTTTTACTATTTAAACACGATAAACAAAAATAAACTTGATTGATTTTTTTCTCATATAATCCAACATAAAACCCTAGTTAACAATTCCCTCTCTGGAGTTAGAGTTATTCAATGTATTACTGTCAATTGGCCTCGCCATTCTGAACTATAAGTAACGTGACGATGAATGTATTTGAGTTTGTACACAACTCTCCATATTTCACCCGAGTTGCTTTTAGAATATAGTAGCGTATCATTCCATTTGAATGGAATCGTGCTCGAACTCATGACCCTCCAATCGCCAATTCATGAACCAGCTTGTCTTTCTACCTAGATTCGAATAAATCACGAAAAAATCATAAAAGTTCCTCAAATTTTCTATTTTTTACTCATTCCATATGTGTAATTTTCGTGCATTTTATTATTATGAATGTGATTTCGTATAAAATTTTCTCTTCAAAGTCGTTTGAGAAAGTAAAATACGTATGCATATATTCATTCACACATAAATCAACGAAATAATTATGCTTTATATTAAAGTCTGAAATTTGTGTTTCCTCAATAAAAACTTACAGAATATTTTCCCATCCATTGGTCCGCTAAATTTTTTTAAATATTAGACCTTTTTAAAATTATTTATTCCTCTTTCCACAAATATAAATTTAAATGCGCATATAAACAGCGTGTACACACACACACACACACACATATATATATATAAGAGGTGTATATTTAATATATATATATATATATATATATATAAATATATATAAATATATTAAATATACACCCTAATTTGAAATAATTAAATATTTTACCAACTCTGGATTCAACAATTCTTTCAATGAATCACACCGCTGTGCTGCTACCACATTCGAAGGAATTCGGGCGCTGCATGTGATATTATATAAAGCCACTTACACAATTAAAATCAGATTATCGAACAGAGTTAAGAACAGAAGATAGATTAAATGCTGTTTAACTCTGCACTTTTTAAACATTTTAAATCTTATACTCTACCTATATTTGACTTGTTTGTGGAAACCCCAAGTAAATACTTTTCATTTCATAAATGACAATGGTCTTACACCATACATCTAATTTTATTTTACCCTCTATCCTGAATATGAGTTTTAAATTGCTTTAATTATTTAATTAGTGACTTCTTCATCTTGAGTTTGGTACAATATATGCCATTGGGATTCAGGCCGTAAATTCCAACCAATCAACCGACAATTATAAATGTGTAGGTCCCGAAAAACAAATCAATCCAAGATCCCTTCTCTGTGTTGTAAAACTGTTAAATTTCTGGTCGTTTTTTGGACTTCAGCTAAGAGTTTATCAGTAATAAAAAAACAAATAAAGAAATCTACTGTATGTTGATGCTGTATTTCTTCTTGCAGAAAGATTAGCCAGCGGTCACCCATAACAAAAATAAGCAGTTTATTGAAAAACAAGCAGCTGCAAGTTTCTCAGTAACCTAACAATTATGTTTCTTTAACATTAGTTGTAATAAACAAAATACCTATTCATATGCATTGTTTTTTGAAATTATTTTTAGAAAATATTAGTCCACGAAATAATTTTCCTGTTTTCACTAGTCTGCTGGTGTAAAAGATTGGGAAACAATGATTAGTGTTTACAGTGAATTCCAACAACGATTAATCCTAGCACAAAATTTTTCAAGCGATTTCTGAGAAAAAAAGAATATTTTGCGTTGCATAGCCCTGAGCTTATCCCAGTGAAACAAAAAAGTAAAAATATATTAATTTAACTGAAAAATGTTTTTGTTTTTAATACCCGCATTAATATAATGAAATTTAAAGGTATGAATATACTTTTATAATGATAAAGATGAATAGTATAAAAATGGAAATGTTGAAGATGGAAATGTTGCGTGACTTTTTTCTTTTACTTGCTCCCAAAAAATTCCAAACATGGAAAATTTTAATATCAAATTATCGCAAAGCTTCAAGTGGAGCGTTTGGCGGCTGGATAATGGTCTGATGGGATTCTAGCATTGTGCAACTTTTTAACATCTTGTTTGTTTCTGTTCATAACTTCATGAATTAAATGCATATTTGTGTAAGTTTCAAATTTAGTTAGCAATATAAATATAAATATTTAGTTGAAAATCAGTGCTTAAAAGGACGACGCCTTGTTTGATGATCTGAAATGAAATCAGAAAGATGTGAGACTCCCTGTTCTATCTATCGCGGCATTTCTTAACATGCCTTTCTAATTGAAAAATACTGACATCCCTGAAAATTTGGATAGAAGCTTTATGAGCTCCCTGCAATAATAAATTAACATTTATTCTACTTAATGTGCAATCAGCTGATTATTTGCAAAAGTTGTTAAAGTTTTATTAGAAGATCTCTCTTTTTTACAGAATATATTGACACAACAGCATATGAAAGTAATTACTCTCTTCTGACTACGAAAGCAATAGCGCAATTCGTATTGACACAGATTACACGACTCATAAAATCGATCATGAAACTTTCAGAAATGAGATGTTAATATTAAGCAAATCCTTTTACCCATGTGCTCAAGACAGCAGGTGAAAAGGAATAAAAAATACATGAAGTAATGAAAGGGAGCAGTTAAAAGTTGGATGCCATGATGCATTGCAAAAATTTTTAACATAAATCACCAAAACAAGTAGACCACACAAATATTAAACAAAATACGGGTTTATTCTCATTACGCTTACAAATTTATTTACATGCTTCATTAGATTTATTAGAAAGAAAATAAAATTGACAAATCTTTAGAGTTTTCATGGACTTCTTCGAAAGTTTAATGCGATTGTTTTTTCTTTTATTATTGTCATATAATTGCACTATCTACATGTATTAAATATGTAGTTATATGTCACCCTTCCTGAACTGCTTAACATCTTTCTATTAATCATTAACGTTGTTTTGAAATTGCAATTAAATATATTAGCCACCAAAGGAACTATTACTTTTGTCAAAGACAAAATGGTCAAAAATTTCATCATATACATAACATAAAATTACAGTTTTCTTATTTGAAACTTTGTTTTCGTGGTTGAAAGTGGCCTCGGGAGTCTAGTGGTCATGGTCGCAGATTTTTCGGCCGGAATTTCGTCGAGTTCTAAGTTCGAACCCTGATGCCACTAAAAATTCGCAGTGTAGCGGGGTTGATGCTGGTTAAATCTGTCGAGGTCCCAAGTCCTCCCTTTGGCATGATGAGGAAGTTTGGAAAGCGAGGTGTCAGATCAAGTGTCGTCCTCGTCACTTGACCGAGGTTCAAAATTACGAGGTACATCGCCAATTGCCATCGTGTTGCTTCTCAATGTGACGCTAATAAGCAATCACATCACTCGTAGTTGAAAGGAGGATTTCCTTACATACAAAACTTCGTTTGAAACCGGATAATGAGGAACCATCACATGATATTAGTTGAAAAGCATTAGTCGAAATTACGTACATTTGTATACATTTCTATGGTGATATGGGTCAATTAGACTCGGCCAGATAATATATATATATATATATTTTTTTTGAAAAAAAAAACGATTCAATTTAAATTTTAAATGTTTACCTATTTGAAGAATGCTTAAAAAATATCATAATTAAAATCCATGAGACCTCTCATGAGATAAATTACAGAAATTGGTCTGTTTAACCCATTCAAGGTAGAAATTTGACAAGTAATAACCTACGCGTAACTACTTCGGACAGAAACGTCGTAAAATTAAAAGAGATTGGCATAAAATTTTAGCAACTGCAATTCTATTCGCTGTACTGCTTAGACGAACCTAGTTTTTTCAGAATATATTTTTGACTGCTTTTAAATGCATTTTCTCTGTTTCTTTATTATAGGGCAATGGGAGGATGTATTTTACGGAGGATCCTCGTACCCCGGTTATCAACTGAAGAATACATATTCGGGGGCTTATTATACACCTGGTATGGTATCTCACTCGTTCAGAAGAAGATCGCTGCCTGAAACATATTCTAGCAACGACCGTTTGAAAGGTCGGAGGATCGTATGCTTGTACAATAACGTAAATTATTACAAAATTGGATTCACTCCCATGATGATTGATCCAAATCTTTGCACTCATATAAATTACGAGTTTGCAATGCTTGACCCGAAGACATACGAATTAATGCCCAGTGAACCTGCCATAGACCTTCAAGAAAACTTCTATGATGTAAGTTGTGTTTATAGTTTCTTAACGTGTCGATACGTAGATTTATTTTTAATTTAATTGGAATGATGTTTAAGTTAAAAGTCAATAACTCGTTATTTACATTTTTCCCCTTTGGAATAATTTTTAGATTGTTTCGGTTAAGGTTGTCTTCCCGTAATGTTAACAGATATTTCACAAACTTAAATATTTTTTAAAATAGAATATATATATATATATATAAGGTTAATCTTTAACTTGTATGAGCGCAGTCTAATATTTTAATACAACTTATTCAATCATTAAAAAAAATTAAAAATTATAAAATTTACTCCATAAAATTTTAAAACAATAAATTTTAGCATTTCTTTAACCAGTGTTAGAGGATATGTAGGGGCTGAAAATATTGGTCTGAATATTTATGACATTTTTAGGCATTTATTTACTACTGTTACAATCCGAAAATAGTATTTCAAGATTATATATATAGAATTCGAGAGTCATAAATTATTTTCTATTTATTTCTTTTTTAATAAAAAGTCTGATCGACCATTTACAGCATATATAAAAAACTCTGAACAAACTAAGCATGCATTTTAAATCGCCATATTAGGTATTTCAGTTTTTAAAAAATTAATTGCAATGGAATCACACAGATACATACTTCTTGTTCATAGGTCTATATATAGAATTTGTGTACTTCATGAAGAAGAAAATCAAATGCAACATAATCAACTTTTCGGGTTTGAAATATTTTGACAGTTTCTTGTTTATTCGAGCGTAAGGTATAACAGTAAATATGAATTTATTTCTTAGTTATCTGGAAAGGAAAATTAAAGAAATTTACACCTAAACCTTCATTATGAAATTATTTTTATTGTAAGAATAATTTTAAACATATTGGGCAGGGCCTATACGAGTATTTCGAAACATAAGGCATAATACCGTTAGTCGTCGGGCGGTTTGAAATAATGTGCGAAAATAAGGCCATACGCAGAGTCAGAAGCAAGTTTTTTTTTAATTTTTGCTGCATACAGCAGGCGTCGGCAACATATGACAAGCTTTGCAAGATTTGGCACACGCTACATAATTTTCACTAGCTCTCTACACCATTGTACAAAGACATGATAAAGATAAATCGCCCTGTCTTTCCACTGCGTTTCACGCATTTTTTCTCCTTTCATTCGGTTAGTGACGCCGATATACTCGAGTATCGAGCATTATTTCAGTCGAAAGTAGAATTTAGTTTGATACACGTCGTGTGCTATAGGTTATTTTTAACTTAAAAACACGTTCTTAGAATTACTGTAAAAACTTTTATTTTGCTTAATTATTGTGTCTAGTCAATTCTACACATTTAATCAAAGGTCTGCTGAAAAAATTCTCACGGTTTTCAAGACTTTCTAATATAGATTCGTGAAACAAAAGGATCATTCTGTATATATATGTTATGTCGCGAAAAAATCATATATCGCACTTCAAGAGTACAAAGACATTTTCAAGCTAAACATCAGTTCACATTTAAGAATTCCGATGAGAAATATGAAGTTATAAATAGCGCTGTTACTGAATATAGGAAATAGATTACATTTTTTTTTTTTTGTCAAACAGTGAGAATCAAACCTAAAGCGACTGAATGTAGTTTCGTAATTTCTCATTGTACAGCTGCCAAAAGTAAACCTTTCACAGATGACGAATGTATAAAGTACAAATTTTTAAAAAGTGTTTGAAGTATTGTTTATTGATTTACCAAATCTACAAACAATATTATTCCGAAATCTAGAAATACCGACTTCTGTGTGAACTATTCAAAGACAAATAATTCAAATAGCAAAAAATTTAACAACCCCCCCCCCCAAAAAAAAAAAAAGAATTCTGAATTATAGGAAACTGTTGCATTTAACTTTGCTCCTGGTGAAAGTACCGATGTGAATAATGTTGCGTGTCTTGCAGTAATTGCACGATATTATTTTAAAGTCTGAGTTTTTGAAGAATTATGCAGCTTGATTCCTCTGTCTGGGACAACTAAGGACATGATATTCTTTCTTCACTTATAAATTATTTTGAAAGCAAAAACATTAATATAAATAAAACATTTTGTGTAACTATTGATAACGCTTCTACAATGGCTTACAAGAAAAGAAGATTTGTCAAACTTGTTGAAAATTATATCAGGAATAAATTATTGAACTTCCATTGCATAATACATTACAAAAGTTTAGTAGCCAAGATTTCGTTGAAATAGTTAATTCCATAGTCCCGTTCTTCATTGGTACGCAAGTAATTTAAATCTCTTTTAGAAAAAATAGAAAGTAAATATGTGGATTTCCCTTTATACAGCCATGTCCATTAGCTTAGTGGAGATAATGTCTTGAATAAGTTTGTGTCATGCGCGTGGTCACGAAATTGCAAAAGTACGGGAGATGAATCTATTACCAAAATGCTGCAACAGCACTTTGGAGGATCGAATACATGTGGCGACGTTTAGAGGAACATTATCTTGTATCTATAACATGACAGTAATGACATTTCGGTGCTGCAATTCTGGAATTACATAATTCTGCAACATTGTTGTATACCAAGCACTTGGAATGTAGCATGTTTTTATATCTTTGTAAGAGACATATTTGAAGTAGTACAAAGCTAGATCGAATGTGCTTGCGATGCCGCACCATGCTATCGCTTTAGTTTCATACGAAAGCGCTAGTGCCAGATCGTGAGGACTTTATCACCCCAGTGAACGCAGTTCTTGGAGTTTAAATGCCTAGTTAAGGAGAAATTTGTCTCATTCTACCAGAATATCCACAGATTCCACCTGCTAATTTCGGGATATCTGATGAAAGAAAATTCACAAAGCTGACACGCTGTTGCTCGTCTCCAGATTGTAACACCTGGGCTCCTGGAATCGATAAAGAGATATCAGCAGAATAGAGCACAGGAGCTTGAGGACTAGGAGTTTTAGCACAAATTGTGGGCAACACTTCTTTCAGTTAAAATGGCCTGCAGCAATCGTATTATGTACTTCCGTAACAACTTCCATAGGAACAGATAATTGTCGAGATCGTGATTTATTATATGTGCATCCAGTTTCGTCACATTTTTTTTTTTACCAAATCATGTGCAATTTTTTTGATGAATATGGATTTTGTCTTAGCTTATAATTTTGCCGATAAGCTCATTCTACTTCAGCAGCATTTTCACTGTTCAGATAAAACAGCTTTATCAATTTGTAAAGTCGAGTTATTCGTAGTTTTCTCTTCGGTAACCTCAGGAACTTTTTGGAAATTTGAATAGCATAAAATTGCATTTTATTCCAATCAGAAGAAACGTGATTAGATAAATTAAATGAAGACAAGAAGTGTAGTAAATTGAATTAGTGATAATGATATTTAAGGGAAATAGAATTGGTAGGAAACAGAGAGGACTTAATGGATAACGACAAGTTAATATAAGTGTAGATTGAAGAGAGTCATCGTAATTAATCATTTATATTGGAAGTGAATCTGCTATAATCTAGAAGTGCTTGAATCTTAAGGAATGATTTGATATAAGTTAAGACTTCATTATTAAAATAAAAATTAGGTCTAACTGAGTTAAGAGGGATTCGAAAGAAACCCTCTTAATATAATCTTATATAATATATGTAGCTAGTTAATAAACTGCTTTTCCTGCTCTAACGTATCTTCAATCGGAGTTTTATACTTTTAAGCTCACTAATTAGACTTTAAGGTGTCTTTAGAGTTAAATAATGAAGGAAATACGTCAAAAATTCACTATATTGTTTCTCTGTAAGCGCTATCTTGTTGACACTTTCGAACACGTGATCGAAGAATTAATCTTTCCCCTCTGCTTTTTAAATATTTTCCACTAGTAATGCTTTGCACATGGCTTTCTGCGATTTGTGCTTCTGCTGTCTATCCATGTGAATTATGGAAAGTACCTCCTCTCTGTGTTGTCATTGGTCCTTCACAATGATCTACTTGTAATTGTTGTACGCTGGTGATTTTCGTCAGACGTGTATCGTTATATCGGCGCCATTTATGTTTTTTTAATGCGTTGATCAATTTGCGCAGGAAAAAAAAATATTGTCATTCGAAAATTTCGAAATTTTTTCACCGTAACCGTAGTCATGAGAGTTCTTTTGTTTTAAATCATCCAAATCTCAAGCTTATAATTTCAAATAACAATATCTAAAATTTCCTTTCGATTCGTTGACCGGATAAGCCACTGAGATTTCATACATCGGCAAGTTTTTTTATAACCTTCCTGTATATATAATTATATATATAATGCGAAGCTGCCATCGCGTCATTTTATTTTAGCCGCCACTTTACTCTGTATTACATTCACTCATTTCCTAAACCAGTGTAATTAAAATTAAAAGCTTGCTTCTTTGAAGTGAAAAAAAGTTTAAAAAATTTCTTCATTTGTAGAAGAAGAATCGACATATGTATTTAACGAATCGGAGGTATGTTTAATTGATTGGTAAAAATTCCGAATATATGAGAGTGCTGATTATAGACGTAATTTTCTTGACAAAGATGTCCCCTCATATTCTCATAAAAACAAAATTTAAAAAAAGTCCATTTCTTAACTATCTTACCCCTCAGTCTAAATAATACTCTCAAAAGTCATTCTATTTTTTTTTTTTTTTTTTTTTTTTTTTTGAAAATTTGATCAGTGTTGATCAAATCGTTACGTGAATTGAATGTAGCTATTTTTAATGCTGAAAAGTCGAACCTTAAATTTCATATTAAAATCGTGATAAAAAAATTTCAATATACTCCTCCCAGTTTTCTGATGTGAAAAAAAAATCGATTTTGTTATCAAGGACAATAAAGGCTATTATCCCTTCTTTTCGTTTTATAAATATCAAAGTATCCTATCCTCTGTAAGAAAGATCAATTCATAACTACCTTGACATAACGACTTTGTTTAAAAGTTATCTGATAGAATATTTAAACGTCAGAGATCTTTTTTTAAAAAAATATTTATAGAGAAACAAAATATTAATAAGAATTTATAGTAAAACAATTTCAGAAGTGCTTATTATTCAATTACATCAGATCAATATTAGCTATTTAGTACTAAAATTAGCAAGAGGAAAACTTTTGCAAAAATTCCCCAAAGATGGATTTCGGGAAGGACACATTTGATGAGATATTAAATGAAACATACGATCCACTTGAAGCAATTGCAAGTTTCATCAAAACACTTTCGAATTCTCCTTTTGATTGCGCCGGAATCCTCTCATGAATCAAAACTTCAGATGATATGGGCTTTGTTGTTTGAAAATGTTTGTATGACCGTAAACAATCACAAAGATTATTGAAGTTAGTCCAATGACGGTTACAAACGTAATCTGTAACTAACAATCAATTTGACAAATTCTTTAAATAACTTTAATAAAATTGCAGTTTTAGATATTATAGTTGAAACTGACTTTGTTGATTGATTTGAGTTCATAAAATGTCATTGAGGCCATAAAGTAAGAAAATTTCTTCGTTTTTGATCTTGTGAAAAGAATTGTGTCTAGGAAAGGATTTACTTAGTTCCAGTTGACCGAAGTGATAAAAAAAAACATTGAAACAGTTGTTAAAGAAATTTGCTCGTAAAGAATCATTCATTCATTTCATGATTGCTATTGAGCATATAATGAGCTAAGCAAATATTTTAATACTTGTATTTTAATAACTATATTTCAACTTATTTTAAAGAACTTTTAAAACTTATGAGTAACACGAGAAGTTGAGGCTCTCTTATTTCCGCTATCATTCATTTGTATTTGATTACTTTTATTTTTAGTCATTTTAGGACAATCAGATCTGATGTAATGGTTATCGCCGCATTTTTAAGGCCTAATGAAATTTTGTTTTCCAATTTAATATCGAATCCTTTTACGCACATCTCTCTATCGACCACTTTTTTGTTATTACTAACAGTTTTTTTTTTTTTTTCCGAAAATATAGGACATTTCTCATGTGTTGCATCTAGTTAATAAATAGTCAAACAATCAATCCATTCGAAAATATAGCAAATACTGCTTTGGAAACTTGGGAAGTTCTCATTCAATTTTTGAAGAGAATCTTGCAGGCAGATTTCCTGTGTCATAATTGTCCAGTTTTTATGCTTTTTTAGAGAAACTATATTACCCCATAAGTCTAAATAATACTCTCAAAAGTCATTTCAATTTTTTTTAAGATTTGATTAGTGCTGATCAAATCGTTTACGTTAATCGAATGTTGCTATTTTTGATGCCGAAAAGTCCGATCTTAAACTTCGAATTAAACTCGCGATAAAAGTTTTTCCATGTACTCGTCCAAGTTTTCTGACTTTGTTATAAAGGACAATAAAGGTTGTTATCTCTTCAAACGATATTCTTTTTGTTTAATAAATATCAAAGTATTCCATCCTCTGTTAAAGTCATTATTTTATTCATAACTGCGTTGTCTGAAAGTTATCTGATAGTATATTTGTACATCGAGGATCTTTTTTTTAGAAAACTCCAGAGACTTCTCAGATGATTTGCATATTTTCCAAAGATTGACAAAATATTTCTCTATTTAAAAAATATATGCATCCGAAAGAAATCGAGCCACAGTTACAATTCTGAATAAGTATGTAGTATATGTGGTATAAATAAATGATCTAACTTTCAATACCAATGAGACAAAGGGAAGTGTGCAAAGCGCATGCAAGTTGCATAGCAAGGACCATTTAGAAACACGAGTTTTCGAGCCAAAGGGCAATTTGACCACGGTTGGATACCCGATATTATGACTATAGATGCCTCAGAGACATACCCGGTGGCAATATAAGCAGAGAGGGCCCTCGATGAAATAGGTTGGTCGAACAAGCATATAGGTCACCACTTTTTATCGGAGCGATATAGTTTCTCCTTGATGGCGACAATGGAACAGGGAAGGAAATTTAGGATGTCCTTATGAATACAAATGAGCTTGAGGATAGCGCAATCACAAGAGCGGCCACATCTGCACCAAAAACGTCGCTAGCTCAGATTGAACTTCCTATATCACCCCCTGCGAAGAATCGTGCGATATCAAAAGAACTGCTTTTTAATATAAAGATATTTTGCTCTAAATTTATGCAATTATTTCCTTATCTCCTAGTACAGTGGTTGGCAAACCATGGCTCTCTGACTCCTTGGCTGGGGCTCTTCCACGAAATGTTTAGTGCATGCACGGAATATTATTTATTAACTTGCCTTGTTAGAGACGAGCAAACATTTTTGAAAATCAAGCCTACAGAAAAGAGGCACATTTTAGAAAGCAGTAATAGCATGGATAGTCGCTCCGAAACATTTCGTTATCTCCATCGAATTGTTGCCGTCGAAATGTATTTTAAAATACATTTCGGCGGACAGCAATTCAACAAAGTAGCATAGGTACAAAATGTTTTTTTTCTGAATTTATTGTTTACTATTATTCTGTGGATCGGGCGAACAGGGTGACGATGGCGCTGGGGGGGGGGAATATTATCTTTATATAAGTATGATACCAAGTTTTATTTAATGTACCATTAGTTAAACTAAGACATATTTAGTAAAAGTAAGCTCGAACGTGTACATTTAATCCTAATTAATTTTATAAAAATGTCTCTATTAAAGCAAAGCTTAAGTTTTAAAAAAATAGCTCTTAGAATAAATTTCGATTTTGTATTGTTTGTATTTGGCTCTTTTGGATGACGAGTTTGCAAACTAGTGTCCTAGTAGTTTCCTGTGAGATTTCGTAATTTTGGCTAGGTACTCATATTTTTGAGAAAAAGTGTGTGCTCCAAATAATTTTTTCATCTATATCCAATTATTCTGAAAGATCAATTTGTGCAAAAGTTTTCGTGATGACCATTTTGCTGAAAAAGGATCCAAGTGCTCTGAATATTCTCTTTTCTGAGGCTTGTCCAGTTTTATATATCTATTTTCGGTATATTTCCAAAATTGTAGAATATTTGCTGCAATAAAAATTACTGTAGGTTCTGCCAGCCTTTTTTGATTATAATTGATATAGATACCTTCTTGGGTAAGCTAGTAGATATAAATATTACATTCTAGGACTGATTCTACAAGCTTAATCCTTCTGCTAATTCAAAAATATTTTTGAGTATCCCGGAACCCAAAAATAAACTGTTTTTGATAATGGAATTGTATTAATATCTTGCTAGCTAATATAAATATTACTTTGGGTGACATAATAGAAAAATTTTGGAGTGCGATAATACAGAGAAACTATCTGACACAAAATTAGCAGTTCCACTCTGCCCACTCATTTAAACTTTGACAAATAGTTAGAGCTTTTGCCGTGAAATATAGTTGATATGAATTGAGTTGATATGTATTGAGCTGAGTTGTTTTGCTTTGAAATTAGAGTTGATATGAATATATTGATATGAATAGAGTTGATAGGTATAAATAAAATAAGCATTTTGTGTGGTACATTTAATGAATATAATATGTTAGTTTTTGGAAATATCAGTAGCTATTATAAAATAATTCATGAAATAGTCCACCGATAGTGAGAAATGGTAAATTTTTACTTGGAAGTTGAATTCATAATAAAAATTATACATGAAAGATCTGTGTAGAGTAAAGTGGAGTATAAAACAGGGTAGTTGGGTAAAACACGATACTCCTCTTTTTCTCCAGCAGGTGCTGCAACTTATCAGCTTCAGTTACTGTCTAACAAAGACGCTTTCTTGTAATTTCCACCTATATTTCGCATAAGTGAGATCACCCATTTCACTAGCTACGTTTTGCTTTATATTTAAGGTAAATGACACAATGTTCAATGGGATTATTTTCCAAGGTCTTGCATCTTTTGCGGCTTCTGTCTGTAAGTTGCTCTTATTTCAATTGATGCTTTGTTTAAAGTGACTAGTTCCATGGGGCAAACCTGGGTACTCAGGGGAGAGTCAAAACCGCGTATTACCCATAATTAGGTACGCTTAGGGCCAAAAACCTCTACCAACCCTTATTAAGACCTTGCAGCATGGAATCTTCATTCCAGTTCTCTCTTATGCATATTTGGTCTTCTTCAAGGGAAAAGGGAAAACTAAAAATTACTGAGGATTCTACGAACATTTTGCCCGTATCTCTTTACAAATCCAAATTACAAAAAGGAATTATAAAGTCTAAAATGCCAAAGAGAGTCCTGCCAGTTTCAAAAGTGCAATGTCAGGGTCTATTACGATTCAGAGGGCTTTAGCTTGAATTATTTTGAAAAGTTTTAGCTGATCATCCGACCATTTATTTATGATGTGACAAGTAAAATAAAAAATACTCAACTAATATTATTAGTTAATTTGACTAAATCTTCATCTCTGGGATGGTAATACATATAAGCTATAGCTTCAAGACCATTAAATGTTTTCAAAGTTTTTTTATTTGATTTATTACCGAAGACATTTTGATTTGGCGATTCTTCTGATTCCATGTTTTCTACTGGTACCTCATATAGCGGTAGCAGAACTTTTGTTCACATTGTCTTCAACTCACTTCGGCTTGGTTGCTTTGCTAGAATTGCCGGCTCATTCTCATAATGGTAAGCGTGATGGCAAGCTTGAATGGTAAGGGATCACACAAGTTGCCTTAAAATCATTATAATTTTCAAAAGTTCTATTATAATTTGGATTTCAATGTCCTGTTCTTAGGCTGTTTTGATTTTTGTTATGGATTGTCTTGCTCAATCATAACTGGGTATCTACTTAACACTTCAACAAGAGTCATTTTAGAATATGAACTTTGTACTCTTTCATAATGAAATTCTTGTAACTGAAATGCCCATCACACTAACTGAATGCTCATAACATTTTTTTTAGAATCATCGGGAATATTTTGCAATCAGTGACTATTCTGAAATGTTTGCCTAATTAGTTGACTCTAAGCTTTTTAATGCTTGGACAATAGCTTCAATCTCAAGTTTATAGTTACCATATTTCGTTTCGGCTTCTGACGTTTTCTTACTCTTAAAATATATTGCGTGAAACACTAATTTTTGAACTAAAATATATCCACAATCATAAATACTAGAACCGTAGTGAATTTCGATATCAGCATTTTGATTGTATTTAAGAACGGATGAGGAAGACAAACTTTGTTTTAGCCATAGTTGAATGCTTGTTTTTCAGTATCTACAAATTTGAATTCACAATTTTGTATAGAATCTCAGTTAAAGGATGTGCAATAAGGGGGAAGTTTTTAAAAAAAAATTTGAAAATATCCAGCAGGACCAAGATATCATTGAAAATCTTTTTTTAAAATTTTGCTTCAGGAAAATTAAGAACAGATTAAATTTTTAGGGGTGACCGGTACAATTCTCCAATTTCTATAATATGGGTAAACAATACTAGCTGTTTACTTAAAAATTTACACTTAAGAAAATTTAAATCTTAGCCAAAAGCAGAAGCAAGTAAAAACACTGATGCAAGCCTTTGAAGAACCACGTCCGTATTTTTAGATTTTATGATGACATCATCCATATAAACTAAAGCATGACCTTTGATAATGAATTCCAAAAATAATGTATTAATGTAACATTAATAAAATGCCGGTAATGGGAAAAGACCGAAAGGTGAGTGTAGAAACTTATATTGACCATTATGAGTTGCAAATGATGTATATAGACTGCGATTTCTATTTTTAAATGAAACAAATCATTGCGTAAAATTATTGCTCTAAACGTTTTCATCTTGAAGGTTAAGAAGCAGATTGTATATTAGATGTAATGAATAATAATTTTTTACTTCGTTTTTATTAAGTTGTCTATAAGCAATGCAATCTCTTGGGGTTCTGACTTTTTTCTTAACTGCGACTTTTAACTACTCAGTTGTAACTGCAACTGCTATTACTGTGAAAACCTTAAATTATAGCATAATTACATTTATCAATAGTAAATTTATTGAAAAATTACTTAAAATATTGCTAATTTTGAATATCGTTAGATTCTCTAGAACAATTATTTTCTAATAAAATTAGCAATTTTAACAGTAGAATATAAAAATTAAAGCATAATACTTTAATATTATTTGTGGGAAAATAAACAAAGTTAAACATAACTACAGGATATTCCGTTCTTTTTCAAAGACTTTTCTTTCGAGTTCTGTTTCCATGTAGTTGGATCTTGTAACAAGAAATACTTACAATCTCCTTTAACTAACTATTTCCGATGTTTAAAATACGCCGAATGCTTCGCGTTGTTTCGCATTTCGTGCAATTTTCTCGGAAAATTTTTAAGACACAATAGATAAATTGACATTGAAAACTATTATAAAATATTGCTTGTTATTTTCAGTCCAGCATATCTGGCAAAAGACTTTCGTCATTTTCAAAACAATCAAAGTTCATCACGTGTTCTCGTACCTTCCGTAAAACGAAATTGCAAATCAACATGTTCTCAGAATCTGAAGATAAGACACGTTTCACGTCATGGTAGTAACTAAAAAATTCTAAATTTCTCACATTAATAAATTATTTATAGCATAAAACTATAAAATATGAATATATAAAAATATGAATATGAAAATAGAATATGAATTGTAATACGTTGAAACGGCAAAATATTCAAATATTTAGAAAAATGTAAGGTAAAGTTTTAAAAACAGAAAACAGTTTATTCATTTTAGAGATTTTTTCTTAAATTTTGAAATATAGAATAGTTATGCTCACGTAAGAAGATGAAGTTAACAGCAAATTCAAAAAATTTGTGTTAAAAGCATTTGTAAAAATATTTTTCCGTTACTATATATTGCAAAACAACATTTTAAGAAATAACAAACTCAAAGAAAATAGTATATTTATTGTATATTTGTTTAATATGACAAAATGTGGGGTAATAATGCCTATGTAAGAAGATAATGATCACGGTGAAATCCAAATCCTTGCGTTAAAAGCAGTTTCTTTTCAGTTATAAAAATAATAATCATTTCATTACCATGCATTGCATGTGAATGAAAGTTTTAAAAAATAATTATTATTTATTATTATATCTCAAAGTTGAATCATTTTTTTCTGCACCCCAGAAAATAAATATAGAAAGCAATGTTTTAAATAAGTTTAATACAAGATATTGCTAGTTTCAAAGAATATGTCAAACTCAGTGGATTAAAAAATACAAATTCGTTTCTTACTCATGTAAAAAAATTTGTTAGAAAAGAAATGTTGTAGAAATTCTAACTTGATATGTGAAATCAGCATTAGCAGCAATGTAAGTAGTTTTTCAATAAACTCCCTTTTGATTAATGTTATTATTTCATAATTTAAGAATTTTTTTTAAACTGAACTTTTCAATCTAAATTTATTCAGAATATAATAATTTGGTTAATTCCTTTGAGTAATGAAATGTTATTAGAAAAGAATGCATACATGAAATTTTTTGAACTAGAGTATCAGCTGTAATACAAGAAATAAATGAACTTATTGACTATTTCAAGAATTTAATATTAAATAAGATTGTTAGTCTTAAGGATTATAGAGAATGTAAGAAAAGAAAGAAGTGGGTTTTCGAAAAACTAAATGATAAGAAAAATAATAATAAAAATTAAAGAAGTAATCTTCACAAAAAAATAGCTAAAGATCTTATAGAAAGAAAATTGCAGTGAAATAATTTTAAATTTTTTTTTTTAATTTATTGAACATTTCTAGAATTTCATAATAAACAAAACTGTATTAGTCGTTGAAGAATAAATCAAACTCGTTAGATTAAAAAAAATCTGTTAAATCTACTTCTGATTCATATAATGCATAAAAAATTGTTCCTTATAGTATATTCATTAGAGTTTTTTCTTAAAATTTTAAAATATAGAGTAATTGCTCTTACGGAAGAAAACAAAAAGGCTAAAAACATTGCTTTAAAAAGAGTGTCTTTTCAATTGTAAGAATAATAATCAATTCGTTACCATATAATTTATGTGTATTATATATGATAGTTTTGAAAAATAGTTAGTTTTGACAGTTAGATAGCTGATTTTTTTATCATTATCATTCAAAATCTAAATTTTTAAGCTTCAGTGGAATAACACTCAATCAAATACGGATAACTTTGCGTAAAACAGAATAAGGAACGACGATTAAAATATGCTTCCAGTTCATTCAAATTACATTAATTTAGTTAATTAAGGTGAAAACAGTATAAATTGATGTACCAGATATTTCATTTATTGTATTTATACTGTAGCAAAACAATGATATTCATCTAAAAAACTTTTCGCGGAAAAGTAAGAACTTCCAATTAATTTATTGAAAATATTTTAATTCAGCTGATTAAAACAAAAAGATGTATTAATAGTAATATCCAGTCCAAAAGCTTCGCGAATATAAAAAATTTAAAAAATACAAATTGATTCAAATTATACTAATTCGGTTTCTTTTTTAATTTCATCAGTTCACTAATTATATTATTTAATGTATTTATACCGTAGCAAAATAATGTTATTCATCTAAACAACTTTGCGCTGAAAAATAAGAACTTCCAATTACGTTATTCCAATTATATTAATTCCATCTAATTTAAGAGCGTACTTCAACATAACTAGCTTATCGGTACATAAATAAGATTCCAGTAAGAAATCAAGAACTAAAGATAAAGAATACAGCTTGGGGGCCTTTATTGATAGGCAGATAAGTCGAATAGTAATCAAGCATACAAAGGTAAGATAAGGAGAAAAGCTTGGGATATTTTCGGGCATGAAAGCATTTTTGTCTAAAAAATAAGAGAGAAAGGAAAATGACGTCACTTCCACTGCCCAGATTCCCATGCTAACTACTGATGCATCTCCAAAATTGTGATGAATTGATTTGCATTCAATATTTTCTATGCCCTCATGTACTAATTCGCTATATTTTGCATCAAATAAATTAAATTTCCAAGATCAATTGGCCATGTCACAAAAATGTCACATTAATGGGTGTGTTGGGTCAGATCAGTTGATCAGCCACTTTGAGGGAAAATAATACACCACCTTTCTGCGATAATTCCAAATTAGTGTAGATTCTGCATGATTCATCTTGAAGGTACGCGGTTTTGATAAATAAACATCTCTTTCCTGGTAGAACCTCTCATAGATGTTTGACTCAACATTTATAATACTAGGTAAGCAACCCACTCTTCGACATCATAAAAGCTTCTTTATAATTTTCAAAATATCTAAAATAAATAACTGCTCCACAAGTATTTCGAAAAAAATGCTCTTCTTCGAGCTCATCCCGAGAAAACAATATCTCGGAATGGTAACGTTCCTGAACTTTCAAGGTTTGTAACACCATTTAACCTATTTTTGCGCAAGTCTTCTAATAACTCTTCGTCTCAATAAGATGCTTAATCCCAAATTTACAGCAATAATAATTTAAAGCATATAATAAATGGCAAAATCAAACCTATGGACAAATAATTCTTGTTGCTGCAAGTAAAACACGTTGTTTAATGTTTCGTAGTGTTTTTTCTGGAATCAATCAAACCCTTCATCTTCAAATACAACTCATCTTTCTCTGGTTTCCAGTTCAACCTTAGAGCTTTCAGCAGCTGTACGCTCACTGCCTCTCTCCTCATTGCTTAAGTCTTTCTCTATTCATAGTTATTTTTAACTCTACTGCTAGACCTCAATTTCTTCAAATGAAAGTTATCACTCTTTAATACGTAACGCCCCGCACTGATTGCTCAAATATCACTTTGGGACCAATTATTGCTTTCATATGATTTTTGCTGAAAGTGTTTCTTATGATTGTTCTTATTAGGTTATATATATTTGCTTTACTTTATGTCTGCTTTCGATTTTTTTTTCGTGATCACGTAGTCGAAAATAGAAAAAAAAATGAATCTGCCCAGTCCGCATCAAGGTATGATGTATGCCGTACCAAGTAATCGGCTAGCATAGGCAAAGGCTATGTAAAATAGTTTCGCGGGGGAGAACACGGTACTTATAAACGAATGCAAAATGTTAACCAGTCATATGATCCGAAGAAAAAAAAAACAAAAATGACCACCCGTGAGTAAATGGAGTGTATGATGCAAGCAGGGAAATCCGAGTCAATTGTTACTGAATCTTAGGAGTGTATAGATTTCACCCAAAGTGAAAGTAATTTCAGTGCAGAGAGTGAAAATGCCCCGAGCCATCAAGCAGCGCTGTACCACCGAAATTTGCGTTAAACTGAATAAATTCGTTCCGAAGACTTTCGATATGATCCATGAAGCTTACATGGGTGAAATCAAATCCAGAATACGTGTTTTTGAGTGGCGCAAAAAACTCAAAGATAACAAGGAAGACGTATTTTTCCATCAAATATGCTCTTACCATCTTTGATGGGAAAGATGTGGTCTACAAAGAGTTTGTACTTTGGAGACAAACATTGATCAAATTTTATGCAGCAGGACTCGAAAGTTTGAAGATTAATGTCCGCTCCTTCCGAAATAACCAAACACAAAGCTGTTCCCCAATGACCTAACATTCACTCCTTTGGGTTCCATGGGATACAAAAGCTTGAAAGAGGGATTTGGGTTCAAATGAGAGATACGGTTCAAGCGTCTCAGCAGTCTTTCGATTTCCGACTTTCATAGTAAATAATAAAGAGGAGGTGGAGGCGGTACAGGAGGGGGAAATTAGCAACACTTGGTAGATATATATTTTTAATATATTTATTTTTATTACTTCAAAACCGATACTTATTGGACAAATCTTGCACTTTGTCAGTATTTTAATGGTTAAAATAGTGTCGTTTTTTCTCATTTTTTTGTTTCATCCATTCATAAATTTTTGATAATTTTCATTAAAAAATAATAAATTGAAATATATATAATTTACATTTAACTGGGATTTAATGACATATTTTATTTGATAATATAAATAATTATATTATTAATGAGGGCTTTAAATTGTTCTAAAAAATTACAGGTTCAAATTTTTCTCAACGCTCCCACTGCCGGGCTAAAGAAACTGACACTACCCTGGTTGAAACTGATGGCCCTTAGATTCGTGTTAGGAATGGAAATTACATTAAGTATGCTATCAGGAATAAAATCGGAATAAGAGTGTTTTGTAATGATTCTTCTATTGCGTTGCATTGGGTAAAGGGAATTGCAAAGATATGGAGACAGTTTGTTTCAAATTGGGTTGTTGAGATTTAGAAAGATCGAATTCAAATGATAGGGATCTGAAGAATTATAAGAGGAATTTTAGCTGTGAATTCGATAAATGAAAAATTGTAGCCAGTTCGCTTCGGAAGAGTAGTGGGAGTTGTCTGAAACTGTTGGTCAAAGAAAGATGGACTGTGTAAAAATACTAAAGAAGTAAAGAAAGAATCCTGTTTGTTATTCAATTGGAGTTGACTGAATATCTTTCGAAAAGTTTTCAGTGGGAGTAAGTAGCAGAAGGTTGTCACCCGATCCTCAAATTTTTTCTGAAATGTTAGAGGGGATACAATTTTGACTTCTTTCTTAGAGACAATTGAGAGTCGTATGGTAATATTATTAAACTAGCACAGAGATCTCAATATTTAAGGAAAATAACTCCAAACTCGACACAAAATCAAAAGCGCCTTAAGGCATATAATTCATTTTCATTCATCTCCCATATCATATAGTTTCTCTCTTTTTTTTTAAGTGTTGATGGCAACACCTCTTGGCATATAAGCGTTGTAACCAGTAGCGTATCAACATAAAATGGCTACTGGCTAGAATTTAAATTACGCCCCCCGTTAAAATTTTATAAAATGTGTTTATGTATTTTTATCTGACCACAGAGAAATTTTTTAAAACACACTAATATATGCATACGTCAAAATTAATAGAAAATTATCGTTTCTATAAAATGAACTGTATTATGCTTTTCAGGGTTAACTGTGTATCTTAATGAATAATTGCCTGATGGGCTTTATTTGTAGAAAATCGAGCAGCAAATCGAATAAAATTTCGAACTTATAGATAAATTACAAGTAAAAAAACTACTAACATCTAGCACAATTTTTTAAATGATTGCTTATTTAAAAAAATCATGTATACGTTTTTTAAAATTCTTACCTAAGCGAAATTTCAAGTGTATAATGTTAGCTAAAGGTACTTTTACCTCAGAAAGAACTGTAAACTCGGACGAATACAACTCTGATAAAATTATCAAAACAAAAGCTTTAAGGTTATGTGTACTAACTATGACAACTGGTCTTGCAACACAAGTGGCGCTACTGTGATTTTCATAACAGAGCGAATTAAAACTTAACATAATACTCACTGAAAAACATTTTTGTAAAATTATATAACACTTTTAAATAAAGTTAAACAAGAATCACTTAATATTACAAAACAAATGTGTTTTCACTCATAATATTTTATATATTATGACATTTATACTGTCATACATTTTTATACGTTAATTGTAAAACTTTGTTGTCAAAACTAAATCAAAATTTAAAGAAAATTTCATTCTAATAAATTAATAAAAAAAAATTTATTAACTTGGTTTGAAATTGGAATGAGTGCGCCAAATGATACACTCTGCCAGTGACTCCATGGTACGTGCTATGCCTGCCATGCTCTAGACACGCCACTGATCGTAACAGACTCCACGTCATCATTTCAAATGTTAATGACAAATAAATGTAAATTAAACACATATAAAATTGCAACACATAGCATGCGATTTTTTTCACATACCAAAACATAAAACAATGAAACAAATCAATCATTCACAGGAAGTCTGATCACCTTATGAGTTGATATCTTCATTTCACCAGGAGCACTCTTTGTCCCCGTATATGAAAGAATCTCTCATGCCATTTTTTTTATTTAAGTGATTATTGTTCTTAATTAACATTAAATCAATCGTGCATTGGAAATTCAACCTTAGTTACATCCTTACAACTGAGTCGGGTCGGTTTCTAAAAGAAACGATTGAAAAATCTACGAAACTTCTCCACCTGTTCACGGTTCTTTCTAGTAAAATCTAGTCACCTTCTTAAGTCATAACTTAAATAAAATTACCCTGTGTCATGAAAGAAAAATAATTTAGGTCCTCAGGAATAACAACTAACAGGAGTTCAATACCGCATGAATAAAAGTGTGCCGTATGTCTCGATGGAGCTCTTCTTTTTGTGTCAAGATTGTCAAGATTCATTTTATGTCAAGAGTTATTTCCCTAAATCCTAACGAAAGGTTGATACAAAACATATTAATATAATAATTAATTGTCATAATTTATTACTTGACATTTTTAAAACTTATGATATTCGTTATAGCTATTAAATTTTCAAAATATTTCTGGTAAAAATGTATCTAAAAGAGATGCTTTTAAAATTAATTTTCCCTTTAATTCATTTTTTGAATTTAAAACCATAGAATTTAGAAAATGTTTTATATCTGAAATTCATTTTGCTTCAAATATATATAAAAAATACTTGCTAAAGAATGATAGCTCTTATTTATCAGTTTAACAGTATTGTAATCCAGTTTTTAGATATAGATAAAAATTGAAAGAACGAGCTTGCAAAATTTGGAACAATGCAGACCGACACCAACGTTATCATGTTCGGATATCAAGGTAAATTCAATCAGAAAGTTAAATCAATCTGCCTCTCGTCAAATGAATGAGGTGCCGGCTCAAGTGCTGTTCTTATTCTAACTTTCCAAATTATGAAGTTCATCACTTGTATAACTCCAAGTTACATAACTCCGACGTTACATTTAATATTTACAGCTTCATTAAAACAATATATAATTTTCCTAAATTTACTTTACTTATTTAATTCAATAAGTATATGTGTCGTACGAGTTAAAATACATTTTAAAAGTTAGTTCCCATATTCTTATGTGACAAATCTGTCGAATAATAAGTAATATTCAGCGAATGTAGCTGCTCACCATAATTGTAGCGCTATTACTAATCACCATCACAAATGTCAGACCATTGTGTAAAGCAATTTCGAACAATCTATGGCTACAGCATTTGTTGATGATTTCAAAATAGTTCTCACTAAGATTTATTGTAAGTTAGACGGGGGAAAGAATTCCAAGTTTTTTTTATTATTATTGTTTATATTCTCGACAGGATTATGCGTACAAACTGCGATGTTTTAAAATGATCGGCGCATATTATCTTTCTACATAAAGAAAGTCTTTGTATTGTTATGACTGAAAATGAAAAAATAATAATAAAATAACACATAAATGCTATTTTTCACGCGTATATTCAAATCGGTATCTGCAAAATTTCCATCGAGCTATTTTTTTCTTAAAATTGTTTTGTTCCATTTATCGCGCTTTTTTGTTTCATTATTGCGAGTTAAGCCCATTTTCAGATCCATAAACAGCAATCGTATGAGAGCTTAAGGATTACAAATGTACATTTTCCCACATATCGCGACGATATCTTTTGATATTTTTTTACATGCAATTTCACCGACTCGAGAGCAGTATTTCAATTTTTGGCGTATAACTCTGAATATAAAAGGAGACATCCAGACAGAAGCCATTTTTATAAGCTATCCTATCGCTAGTGAAAGTTTCTATTGTCAAAGAAGTCATCATTATGAAACATTTATACAGTTGGATGCAAATTTTAACAAAGTACGCTTGAGGAATGAGAACTTTTTTTTTTATCGTTCTGTTCTAAAAAAAGGATTTCTGAAGATTACCTTTTAATTTTAGGCATTGTTTTATGCAACATTTGAATAACACTAAGATTAGATTTTTTTTCTGTATATATGTGTGTATGCGTTGCAATTAAATACGTCTTCATTATATTTTTCTGTTTTCTGCCCTGCACTCTATAGAAGTTTACTTTTTAAATATGTTTCAATTCCTGCAATCTTTGATTTCAAATTATCAATTTAGGACTTTTTTAAAGATCTATTAATAGTTTGTTGGATATTGAAAATCTCGTTTCCCTTGACTTAATTGAAAATAAATTTATTTATCAATTAATTTCACATCTTAAAGGCGTATTATTTCTGTTGCTAGATCAATTCAATATGTTTGCTAACGCATTAATTCTGTTAAATTTCGGATATCAAGGTTAAATATCAATGTATTGACTAAATATTAATCTAAAATAAGTAAAAATTTATTACATTTTTACTGTGATTACTTTTCAAAAAATGGCTAATTACACACACTATATCAATATGTAATTAAAGTTTCTATTTCATAACGACTATCTGACATATTTATTCAGAAAAACGTCTTTTTAATTACTCCATTAAGGATGAAATCTGCTTAAGAAAAGATTAGTTTGACGAAAATAAGATATATATTTAGGCTGAAAACATTCTAAAAATTCATTTAGCGTTAAATGTTGATCTACTTTTATCGGAAATCGATCGTAGGTAGGAATTTGTAAACGCGATCATTTGGTTAAAAATGGGTTTTGATTCTGAATTGTTTGAAAATAGTTGTGGCTACTGATAGTGAGTTTCTGAAAGATTAAGTTAAAACATATTTCAAGCAGTACGGTGTGCTAAACTTCATATGTTAACAGTCCCTATTTATTCAATTTAAATGCATACTCGAAATATCTTTTTTTTTTAGTGAAATAAATTTCCTTTTCAAAAGAGTAATTTAAAAAAGCAGTTCCTTTTATAAATTTATCAATATATTTAAGTAAAATTATTATTAGTTTTTTCCTAGTAACGATGTGAAAGTTCCTCTTCCAAAGAGCTTTATAATATATATTCATGTAATATTTATAATTATATATGTCACATTATAGTTTAATTAAAGACCATTGTTTTAATTTTTAATTAGGAAGCAGTGGCTTTAAAGGAGAAGAATCCAAACCTAAAAGTATTGCTTTCACTAGGAGGCTGGGCAGACAGCTCAAAGAAA
>BMAW01057368.1:260541-317839 GCA_019974015.1 Nephila pilipes | reverse complement strand
CACCGTAACCGTAGTCATGAGAGTTCTTTTGTTTTAAATCATCCAAATCTCAAGCTTATAATTTCAAATAACAATATCTAAAATTTCCTTTCGATTCGTTGACCGGATAAGCCACTGAGATTTCATACATCGGCAAGTTTTTTTATAACCTTCCTGTATATATAATTATATATATAATGCGAAGCTGCCATCGCGTCATTTTATTTTAGCCGCCACTTTACTCTGTATTACATTCACTCATTTCCTAAACCAGTGTACTTAAAATTAAAAATTTGCTTCCTTGAAGTGAAACAAAAGTTTAAAAAATTTCTTCATATATAGAAGAAGAATCGACATATGTATTTAATGAATCAGCGGTATGTTTAATTGATCAGTAAAAATTTCGAATATATGTGAGTGCTGATTATAGGCGTAATTTTCTTGACAAAGATGTCCCCTCATATTCTCACAAATACAAAATTTAACAAAAGTCTTAAGTATCTTACTTAACTATCTTATCCCTCAGTCTAAATAATACTCTCAAAAGTTATCGTTACGGGAATTGAATGTTGCTATTTTTAATGCTGAAAAGTCCATACTTAAATTTCATATTAAACTCGTGATAAAAAATTTTTCGATACACTCGTCCCAGTTTTCTGATGTGAAAAAAAATCGATTTTGTTATCAAGGACAATAAAGCCTATTATCTCTTCTTTTCGTTTTATAAATATCAAATTATTCCATCCTCTGTAAGAAAGATCAATTCATAGCGACTTTGTCATAACGACTTTGTTTAAAAGTTATCTGATAAAATATTTAAACGTCAGAGATCTTTTTTAAAATAAATATTTACAGAGAAACAAAATATTAATAAGAATTTATAGTAAAAGAATTTCAGAAGTGCTTATTATTCAATTACATCAGATCAATATTAGCTATTTAGTACTAAAATTAGCAAGAGGAAAACTTTTGCGAAAATTTCCCAAAGATGGATTTCGGGAAGGAAATATTTGATGAGATATTCAATGAAACATTCGATCCACTTGAAGCAATTGCAAGTTTCGACAAAACACTTTCGAATTCTCCTTTTAATTGCGCCAGAATCCCCTCATGAATCAAAACTTCAAATGATATGGTTGTGTGGTTTGAAAATGTTTGTGTGACCGTTAACAATCACAAAGATTATTGAAGTTAGTCCAATGACGGTTACAAGCGTAATCTATAACTAACAATCAATTTCACAAATTCTTTAAATAACTTTAATAAAATTGCAGTTTTAGATACTATAGTTGAAACTGACGTTGTTGATTGATTTGAGTTTATAAAATGTCATTGACGCCATAAAGTAAGAAAGTTTCTTCGTTTTTGATCTTGTAGAAAGAATTGTATCTAGGGAAGGATTTACTTAGTTCCAGTTGACCGAAGTGATAAAAAAAAAATTGAAACAGCTGTTAAAGAAATTTGTTCGTAAAGAATCATCCATTCATTTCGTGATTGTTGTTGAGCATATAATGAGTTAAGCGAATATTTTAACAATGGTCATAATTATATTTCAACTTATTTTAAAGAACTTTTAAAACTTTTGTGTAACACGAGAAATTGAGGCTCTCTTATTTCCACTATCGTTCATTTGTATTTGATTACTTTTATTTTTAGTCATTTTAGGACAATCAGATCTGATGTAATGGCTATCGCCGCATTTTTAAGGCCTAGTTAAATTTTGTTTTCCAATTTAATATCTAATCCTTTTATGCACATCTCTCTCTCGACCACTTTTCTTGTTAATTACTAACTTATTTATTTCGAAAATATAGGACATTTCTCATGTGTTGCATCTAGTCAATAAATTGTTAAACAATCAATCCATTCGAAAACATAAGAAATACTGCTTTGGAAACTTGGGAAGCTCTCATTCAATTTTTAAAGAGAATCTTGTAGGCAGATTTCCTCTGTCATAATTGTACAGTTTTTATGCTTTTTTAGAGAAACAATATCACCCCATAAGTCTAAATAAAACTCTCAAAAGTCATTTCAATTTTTTTAAAATTTGATTAGTGCTGATCAAATCGTTTACGTTAATCGAATGTTGCTATTTTTAATGCCGAAAAGTTCGACCTTAAACTTCGAATTAAACTCCCGATAAAAGTTTTTCCATGTACCCGTCCAAGTTTTCTGACTTTGTTATCAAGGACAACAAAGGCTATTATCCCTTAGAACGATATTCTTTTTGTTTAATAAATATCAAAGTATTCCATCCTCTGTAAAAGCCATTATTTTTATTCATAACTGCGTTGTCTAAAAGTTTTCTGAAGTATATTTGTACATCGAGGATCTTTTTTCAGAAAACTCCAGATATTGCTCAGATGATTTGCATATTTTCCAAAGATTGACAAAATATTCCTCTATTTAAAAGATATACGCATCCGAAAGAAATCGAGCCACAGTTACGATTCTGAATAAGTATGTAGTATAGGTGGGATAAATAAATGATCAAACTTTCAATGCCAATGGGACAATGAGAAGTGTGCTAAGCACATGTAAGTTGCATTGCAAGGACCATTTAGAAACAAGAATTTTCGAGCCAAAGGGCAATTTGACAATAATGACAATTATGACTATAGATGCCTCAGAGCATACACGGTGACAATATAAGCAGAGAGGGGCCTCGATGAAATAGGTTGGTCGAACAAGCATATAGGTCACCACTTTTTGCGGATATGATAGTTTCCACGGAGCGATATGATAGTTTCTCCTTGATGGCGACAATGGAGCAGGGAAGGAAACTCAGGACGTCCTATGAATACAAATGAGCTAGAGGATAGCGCAATCACAAGAGCGGCCACATCTGCACCAAAAACGTCGCTAGCACAGATTAAACTTCCTATATCACCCCCTGCGAAGAATCGTGTGATATCAAAAGAACTGCTTTTTAATATAAAGATATTTTGCTCTAACTTTATACAATTATTTCCTTATCTCCTAGTACAAAGGTCAGCAAACCATGGCTCTTTGACTACTTGGTTGCGGCTCTTCCACGAAATGTTTAGTGCAGGCACGGAATATTATTTATTAATTTGCCTTGTAAAAGACGAGCAAACATTTTTGAAAATCAAGCCTATAGAAAAGAGGCACATTTTAGAAAGCAGCAATAGCATGGATAGTCGCTCCGAAACATGTGTATCGTTATCTCCATCGAATTGTTGCCGTCGAAATGTATTTTAAAATACTTTCCGGTGGGCAGTAATTCAATAAAGAAAGCAGCATAGGTACAAAATGTTTTTTTCTGACTTTATTGCTTTACCATTATTTTGCAGGTTGAGCGAACAGGGCGACGACGGCGCTGGGGGAGGGGAAGAGATATTATCTTTATATAAGTATGATACCAAGTTTTATTTAATGTACCATTAGTTAAACTACGACATATTTAGTAAAAGCAAGCTCGAGCGTGTACTTTTAATCCTAATTATTTCTATAAAAATGTCTCTACTAAAGCAAAGCTTAAGTTTTTAAAAAAAATGGCTCTTAGAATAAACTTTGATTTTGTATTGTTTATATTGAGCTCTTTTGGATGATGAGTTTGCCAACTAGTGTCCTAGTAGTTTCCTGTGAGATTTCGTAAATTTGGCTAGGTACTCATATTTTTGTGGAAAAGTGTATGCTCCAAATCATTTAATCATCTACATTCAATTATTCCGAAAGATAAATTTGTGCAAAAGTTTTCGTGATGACCATTTTGCTGAAAAAGGATCCAGATGTTCGGAATATTCTCTTTTCTGAGGCTTGTCCAGTTTTATATATCTATATTCGGTATATTTCCAAAATTGTAGAATATTTGCTGCAATAAAAATTACTGTAGGTTCCGTCAGCCTATTTTGATTATAATTGGTATAGATGCCTTCTTGGGTAAGCTAGTAGATGTAAATATTACATTCTAGGACTGATTCTACAAGCTTAATCCTTCTGTTAATCAAAAATATTTTTGATTATCCCGGACCCCAAAAATGAACTGTTTATGATAATGGAATTGTATTAATATCTTGCTAACTAATATAAATATTACTTTGGGTAACTTAATAGAAAAGTTTTGGAGTGCGATAATACAGAGAAACTATTTGACACAAAATTAGTAGTTCCACTCTGCCAACTCATTTGAACTTTGACAAATAGTTAGAGCTTTTGCCGTGAAATATAGTTGATATGAATTGAGTTGACATGTATTGAGCTGAGTTGTTTTGCCATGAAATTAGAGTTGATATGAATATATTGATATGAATTGAGTTTATATGAAAAATAGAGTTGATAGGCATAAATAAAGTAAGCATTTTGTGTGGTACATTTAATGAATGTAATATGTTAGTATTTGGAAACATCAGTAGCTATTATAAAAAAATTCATGAAATAGTCCACCGATAGTGGGAAATGGTAAATTTTTACTTGGAAGTTGAATTCATAATAAAAATGATACATGAAAGATCTGTGTAGAGTAAAGTGGAGTATAAAACAGGGTAGTTGGGTAAAACACGATACTCCTCTTTTTCTCCAGCAGGTGCTGCAACTTATCAGCTTCATTTACTATCTAACAAAGACGCTTTCTTGTAATTTCCACCTATATTTCGCATAAGTGAAGACACCCATTACACTAACTACGTTTTGCTTTATATTTAAGGTAAATGACACAATGTTCAATGGGATTATTTTCCAAGGTCTTGCATCTTTTGCGGCGTCTGTCTGTAAGTTGCTTTTATTTCAATTGATGCTTTGTTTAGAGTGACTAGTTCCATGGGGCAAACCTGAGTACTCAGATGAGAGTCAAAACAGTGTATTACCCAGAATTAGGTACGCTTAGGGCCTAAAACCTCTACCTCCAGTTCTCTCTTATGCATATTTAGTCTTCTTCAAGAGAAAAAGGAAAACTAAAAATTACTGAGGATTCTACGAACATTTTGACCGTATCTCTTTACAATTACAAATTACAAAAAGGAATTATAAAGTCTAAGATGCCAAAGAGAGTCTTGCCAGTTTCAAAAGTGCAATATCAGGGTCTATTACGATTCTGAGGGCTTTAGTTTGAATTATTTTGAAAAGTTTTAGCTGATCATCCCACCATTTATTTATGATGTGACAAGTAAAATAAAAAGTACTCAACTAATTTTATTAGTTAATTTGACTAAATCTTCATCTCTGGGATGGTAATACTTATAATTTATAGCTTCAAGACCATTAATTGTTTTCAAAGTTTTTTTATTTGATTTATTACCGAAGACATTTTGATTCCGTTTGAAAAAAAAAATGTATTCCTGAATATTTGATAGTAAATTACCACGGGAGTGGGAGCTTAGCCAACATAATATTCGGAAATGTTTTAATTCTTTTATTTCAGATTGTACTCAAATAAATAAGAATAAATCTACTGCAAATAATAATAATGATGAAAGGTCCTCCGAAATTGAAGAGAGAAACGGGTAACTCTATCGGCGATTCTTCTGAATCCATGTTTTCTACTGGTACCTTATACAGCGGTAGCAAAACTTTAGTTCATATCGGCTTCAACTCATTTCGGCTTGGTTGATTTGCTAGAATTGCCGGCTCATTCTCATAATGGTAAGGGAGATGGCAAGCTTGAATGGTAAGGGATCACTCAAGTTGCCTTAAATCATTATAATTTTCAAAAGTTCTATTATAATTTGGATTTCAATGTCGTGTTCTTAGGTTGTTTTGATTTTTGCTATGGATTGTCTTGTTTGATCATAACTGGGTATCTACTTAACACTTCAACAAAAGTCATTTTAGAAACTGAACGTTGTACTCTTTCATAATGAAAATCTTGCAACTGAAATGCCCAACACACTAACTGAATGCTCATATCATTTTTTTTAGAATCATCAGGAACATTTTGCAATCAGTGTCTTTTCTGAAATGTTTGCCTAATCAGTTCACTCTAAGCTTTTTAATGCTTAGACAATATTTTCAATCTCAAGTTCATAGCTATTATATTTCGTTTTAGTTTTTGTCATTTTCTTACTCTTAAAATATATTGCGTGAAACACTGATTTTTGAACTAAAATACATCCACAATCATAAATACTAGAATCGTAGTGAATTTCGATATCAGCATTCTGATTATATTTAAGAACGGCTGAGGAAAACAAACTTTGTTTTAGCCATAGTTGAATGCTTGTTTTTTAGTATCTACAAATTTGAATTCACAATTTTGTATAGAAGATCAGGATGCGCAATAAGGGGAAATTTTTAAATAATTTTTTGAAAATATCCAGCAAGACCAAGATATCATTGAAAATCTTTTTTAAAATTTTGCTTCAGGAAAATTAAGAACAGCTTAAATTTTTAGGGGTGACCGGTACAATTCTCCAATTTCTATAATATGGGCAAACAATACTAGCTGTTTACTTAAAAATTTACACTTAAGAAAATTTAAATCTTAGCCAAAAGGGGAAGCAAGTAAAAACACTGATGCAAGCCTTTGAAGAACCACGTCCGTATTTTTAGATTTTATGATGACATCATCCATATAAACTAAAGCATGACCTTTGATAATGAATTCTAGAAATAATGTATTAATGTAACATTAAGAAAATGCCGGTAATGGGAAAAGACAGAAAGGTGAGTGTAGAAATTTATATTGACCATTATGAGTTGCATATGATGTATATAGACTGCGATTTCTATTTTTAAATGAAACAAATCTTTGCTTAAATTTATTGCACTAAACGTTTTTCATCTTGAAGGTTACGAAGCAGATTGTATATTAGATGTAATGAATAATAATCTTTACTTAGTTTTTATTAAGTTGTCTATAAGCATTGCAATCTCTTGGGGTTCTGACTTTTTTCTTAACTGCGACTTTTAACTGCTCAGTTGTAACTGCAACTGCTATTACTGTGAAAACCTTAAATTATGGCATAATTACATTTATCAATAGTAAATTTATTGAAAAATTACTTAAAATATTACTAATTATGAATATCGTTAGAATCTCTAGAACAATGATTTTCTAATAAAATTAACAATTTTAACAGTAGAATATAAAAATTAAAGCATAATACTTTATGGGAAAATAAACAAAGTTAAGCATAACGACAGGATATTCCGTTCTTTTTCAAAGACTTTTCTTTCGATTTCTGTTTCCATGTAGTTGGATCTTGTAACAAGAAATACTTGCAATCGCCTTTAACTAATTATTTCCTATGTTTAAAATACGCCGAATGCTTCGTGTTGTTTCGCATTTCGTGCAATTTTCTCAGAAAGTTTTTAAGACACAATAGATAAATTGACATTGAAAACTATTATAAAAAATTGCTTGTTATTTTCAGTCCAGCATATCTCTGGCAAAAGACTTTCGTCATTTTCAAAACAATCAAAGTTCATCACGTGTTCTCGTATCTTCCGTAAAACGAAATTGTAAATCAACATGTTCTCAGAATCCGAAGATAAGACACGTTTCACGTCATGGTAGTAACTAAAAAATTCTAAATTTCTCACATTAATAAATTATTTATAACATAAAACTATAAAATATGAATATATAAAAATATGAATATGAAAATAGAATATGAACTGTAATACGTTGAAACGGCAAAATATTCAAATATTTAGAAAAATGTAAGGTAAAGTTTTAAAAAATGAAAAATCGTACAGAAAATAGTTTATTCATTTTAGAGATTTTTTTTTTTTCATTTTGAAAAATAGAGTAGTTATATTCAAGTAAGAAGATGAAGTTAACAGCAAATTCAAAAAATTTGTGATAAAAGCATTTGTAAAAATATTTTTCCGTTACTATATATTGCAAAAAAACATTTTAAGAAATAACAAACTCAAAGAAAATAGAATATTTATTGTAGATTTGTTTAATATGACAAAATGTGGAGTAAAAATGTCTATGTAAGAAGATAATGTTCACGGTGAAATCCAAATCCTTGCGTTAAAAGCAGTTTCTTTTCAGTTATAAAAATAATAATCATTTCATTACCATACTTTGCATGTGTATGAAAGTCTTAAAAAATAATTATTATTTATTATTATAGCTCGAAGTTGAATCATTTTTCTCTGTACCCCAGAAAATAAATATAGAAAGCAATGTTTCAAATAAGTTTAATACAAGATATTGCTACTTTCAAAGAATATAGTCAAACTCAGTGGATAAAAAAAGACAAATTCGTTTCTTATTCATGTAAAAAAATTGTTAGAAAAGAAATGTTGTAGAAATTCTAACTTGATATGTGAAATCAGCATTAGCAGCAATGTAAGTAATTTTTCAATAAACTCCCTATTAATTATTGTTATTATTTCAAAATTTAAGAATTTTTTTAAACTGATCTTTTCATTCCAAATTTATTCAGAATATAATAATTTGGTTAATTCCTTTGAGTAACGAAATGTTGTTAGAAAAGAATGCATACATGAAATTTTTTTAAACTAGAGTATCAGCTGTAATACAAGAAATAAATGAACTTATTGACTATTTCAAAAATTTAATATTAAATAAGATTGTTAGTCTTAAAGGTTATAGAGAATGTAAGAAAAGAACGAAGTGTGTTTCCGAAAAACTAAATGACAAGAAAAATAATAATAAAAATTAAAGAAGTAATCATGAAAAAAAATAATTAAAGATCTTATAGAAAGAAAATTGCAGTGAAATAATTTTAAAAAAAATGTATGGAATATTTCTAGAAATTCACATTAAACAAAACTATGTAAGTCTTTGAAGAATAAATCAAACTCATTAGATTTTAAAAAAACCTGTTAAATTTACTTCCGATTCATATAATGCATAAAAAATTGTTTCTTATAGTATATTCATTAGCGTTTTTACTTAAAATTTTAAAATATAGAGTAATTCGCTTACGGAAGAAAACAAAAAGGCTAAAAACATTGCTTTAAAAAGAGTTTCTTTTCAATTGTAAGAATAATAATCATTTCGTTACCATATAATTTATGTGTATTACACATGATAATTTTGAAAAATAATTAGTTTTGATAGTTAGCTGGGTTTTTCTTATCATTATCATTCAAAATCTAAATTTTTAAGCTTCAGTTGAATAACACTCAATCAAATACAAATAACTTTGCGTAAAACAGAATAAGGAATTTCGATTAAAATGTGCTTCCAGTTCATTCATATTACATTAATTTAATTAATTAAGACGAAAACAGTATAAATCAATATACCAGATATCTCATTTATTGTATTTATAATGTAGCAAAACAATGATATTCATCTAAACAACTTTGCGCTGAAAATTAAGAACTTCCAATGACTTTATTCCGATTACATTAATTCCATCTAATTTAAGAGCGTACTTCAACATAACTAGCTTATCGATACGTAAATAAGATTCCAGTAAGAAATCAAGAACCAAAGATAAAGAAGACAGCTTGGGGCCTTTATTGATAGGCAAATAAGTCAAATAGTAATAAAGCATACAAAGATAAGAAAGGAGAAAAGCTTGGGATATTTTCGGGCATGAACGTATTTTCGTCTAAAGGAATAAAAGAGAAAGAAATATGACGTCACTTCCACTGCCCAGATTCTCACGCTAACTACTGATGCATCTCCGAAATTGTCATGAATTGATTTGCATTCAATATTTTCTATGCCCTCCTGTATTAATTCGCTATATTTTGCATCAAATAAATTAAATTTCCAAGATGAATCGGCCATGTCACAAAAATGTCACATTAATGGGTGTGTTGGGTCAGATCAATTGATCAGCCACTTTGAGGGAAAATAATACACCACCTTTCTGCGATAATTCCAAATTAGTGTAGAGCATGATTCATCTTGAAGGTACATGGTTTTGATAAATAAACATCTCTTTCCTGGTAGAACCCTTCATAGATGTTTGACTCAAGTTTTATAACACCAGGTAAGCAACCCCGCTCCATTCTTCGACATCATAAAAACTTCTTTATAATTTTCACAATATCTAAAATAAATAACTGCTCCGCAAGCATTTCGTAAAAATGCTCCTCTTCTAGCTCATTCCGAGAAAACAATATCTCGGAATGGTAACGTTCCTGAACTTTCAAGGTTTGTAACACCATTTAACCTATTTTTGCCGCAAGTCTTCTAATAACTCTTCGTCTCAATAAGATGCTTAATCCCAAATTTCCAGCAATAATAACTTAAAGCGTACAATAAATGGCAAAATCAAACCTATGGACAAATAATTCTTTTTGCATCATGTAAAACACGTCATTTACTGTTTCGTAGTGTTTTTCCTGGAATCAATCAAACCCTTCATCTTCAACTACAACTCATCTTTCTCTGGTTTCCAGTTCAACCTTAGAGCTTTCAGCAGCTGTACGTTCACTGTCTCTCTCCTCATTGTTAAGTCTTTCTCTATCTATAGTTACTTTAACTCTACTGCTAGACCTCAATTTCTTCAAATGAAAGCCATCACTCTTTAATACGTTATGCCCCGCACTGATTGCTCAAATATCACTTTGGGACCAATTATTGTTTTCATATGATTTTTGCTGAAATTGTTTCTTATGATTGTTCTTATTAGGTTATATATATTTGTTTTACTTTAAGTCTGCTTTCGATTTTCTTTTTTCGTGATCACGGGGTCAAAAACAGAAAAAAAAAATTAATCTACCCAGTCCGCATCAAGGTATGATGTACGCCGTACCGAGTAATCGGCTAGCATAGGCAAAAGCTATATAAAATAGTTCCTCGGGGGAGGCACTTATAAACGAATGCAAAATGTTAACCAGTCACACGATCCGAAGGGAAAAAACCAAAAATGACCACCCATGAGTAAATGGAGTATATGATGCAAGCAGGGAGATCCGAGTCAGTTGTCACTGAATCTTTGGAGTGTGTAGATTTTGCCCAAAGGGAAAGTAGTTTCAGTGCAGAGAGTGAAAATGCCCCGAGCCATCGAGCAGCGCTATGCCACCGAAATTTGCGTTAAACTGAATAAATCGTTTCGAAGACTTTCGATATGATCCATGAGGCTTACATTGGTGAAATCAAATCCAGAATACGTGTTTTTGAGTGGCACAAAAAACTCAAAGATAACAAGGAAGACATATGTTTCTATCAAAGATGCTCATGTCATCTTTGATGGGAAAGATGTGGTCTACAAAGAGATTTGAAGACAAACATTGATCAAATTTTATGCAGCAGGACTAGAAAGTTTGAAGATTAGTGTCCGCTGCTTCAGAAATAACCAAACACAAAACTGTCTCCCAATGACCTAACATTCACTCCTTTTGGTTCCATGGGATACAAAAGCTTGAAAGAGTATAGTTTGGGTTCAATACGGTTCAAGCGTCTCAGTAGTCTTTCGATTTCCGACTTTCAGAGTAAACTGCGCTGGAGGCGGTACAGGAGAGGGAAATTAGCAACACTTGGTGGATATATATATTCAATATATTTCTTTTTAAGACTTCAAAACCGATACTTATTGGACAAATCTTGCACTTTGTCAGTATTCTAATGGTTAAAATAGTGTCGCTTTTTCTCATTTTTTTTGTTTCATCCATTCATAAATTTTTGATAATTTTCATTAAAAATTAATAAATTGAAATAAATGCAATTTACATTAAACTATGATTTAATGACATATTTTATTTGATAATATAAATAATTATATTATTAATGAGGGCTTTAAATTGTGTGTTCTAAACAACTACAGATTCAAATTTTTCTCAACGTTCCCACTGCCGAGCTAAAGAAACTGACACTACCCTGGTTGAAACTGATGGCCCTTAGATTAGTGTTAGGAATGGAAATTACATTAAGTATGCTATCAAGAATAAAATCGGAATAAGAGTGTTTTGTAATGATTCTTCTATTGCTTTGCATTGAGTAAAGGGGATTGCAAAGATATGGAGACAGTTTGCTTCAAATTGGGTTGTTGAGATCTAAGAAAGATCAAATTCAAATGATAGGGATCTGAAGATGATTCTGCTGACTTATAAGAGGAATTTCAGCTGTGAATTTGGTAAATGAAAAATTGTAGCCAGTTCGGTTCGGAAGAGTAGTGGGAGTTGTCTTAATTGTTTGGTCAAAGAAAGATAGACTGTGTAGAAATACTAAAGAAGTAAAGAAAGAATCCTGTTCGTTATTCAGTTGGAGTTGACTGAAAAGCTTTCGAAAAGTTTTCAGTGTGGAGTAAGTTGCAGAAGGTTGTCACCCGATGCTCACATTTTTTCTGAATTTCTAGAAAGGATACAATTTTGACTTTAATTCTTAGAGACAATTTAGAGTCGTATGGCAATATTATTAAACTAGCACACAGATCGGAATATTTAAGGAAAATAACTCCAAACTCGACACAAAATCAAAAACGCCTTAAGGCATATAATTTATTTTCATTCATCTCCCATATCATATAGTTTCTCTCTTTTTTTTAAGTGTTGATGGCTGCACCTCTTACCATAAAAACGTTGTAACCTATAGCGTATCAACATAAAATGGCGTACGTAGCTAGAATTTAATTTACGCCCCTCGTTAAAATTTTATAAAATGTGTTTATGTATTTTTTATCTGACTTCAGAGAAATTTTTTAAAACACACTAATATATGCATACGTCAAAATTAATAGAAAATTAGCGTTTCTATAAAATGAGCTGTATTATGCTTTTCAGGGTTAGCTGTGTATCTTAATGAATAATTGCCTGATGGGCTTTATTTGTAGAAAATCGAGCAGCAAATCGAATAAAATTTCGAACTTATAGATAAATTACAAGTAGAAAAAACTACTAACATCTAACACAATTTTTTAAATGATTGCTTATTTAAAAAAATCATGTACACGTTTTTTAAAATTCTCACCTAAGCGAAATGTCAAGTGTATAATGTTAGCTAAAGGTACTTTTACCTCAGAAAGAACTGTAAACTCGGACGAATACAACTCTGATAAAATTATCAAAACAAAAGCTGTAAGGTTATGTGTACTAACTATGACAACTGGTCTTGCAACACAAGTGGCGCTACTGTGATTTTCATAACTGAGAGCGAATTAAAACTTAACATAATACTCACTGAAAAACATTTTTGTAAAATTATATAACACTTCTAAATAAAGTTAAACAAGAATCACTTAATATTACAAAACAAATGTGTTTTCACTCATAATATTTTATATATTATGACATTTATATTGCCATGTATTTTTTTATATTAATTATAAAATTTTGTTGTCAAAACTAAATTAAAATTAAAAGAAAATTTCATTCCAATAAATTAATAAAAAAAATTTATTAATTTGGTTTGATATTGGAACGAGTGCACCAAATGACACACTCTGCCAGTGACGCCATGGTACGTTTATACCTGCCATGCTCTAGACACGCCACTTATCGTAAGACTCCACGTCATCATTTCAAATGTTAATGACAAATAAATGTAAATTAAACACATATAAAATTGCAACACATAGAGTGCGATTTTTTTCACATACCGAAACATAAAATAGTGAAACAAATCAATCGTTCACAGGAAGTTTGATCATCTTATGAGTTGATATCTTCATTTCATCAGGATCACTCTTTGTCCCTGTATATGAAGAATGTCTCATGCCATTTTTTTTATTTAAGTAATTATTGTTCTTAATTAGCATTAAATAACTCGTGCGTCGAAAATTCAACCTTAGTTACATCCTTACAACTGAGTCGGGTCGATTTCTAAAAGAAACGATTGGAAAATCTATGAAACTTCTCCCCCGTTCACGGTTCTTTCTAGTAAAATCTAGTCACCTTTTTAAGTCAAAACTTAAAATAAAATTACTCTGTGTTATGACAGAAAAATTATTTAGGTCCTCAGGAATAACAACTAACAGGAATTCAATACCGCATGAATAAAAGCGTGCAGTATGTCTCGATGGAGCTCTTCATTTTGTGTCAAGATTGTCAAGATTCATTTTGTGTCAAGAGTTGTCAAGAGTTATTTCCCTATATTCTAACGAAAGGTTGATACAAAACATATTAATATAATAATATAATAATTAATTGTCATAATGTATTACTTGATATTTTTAAAACCTATGATATTCGTTATAGCTATTAAATTTTCAAAATATTTCTGGAAAAAAAGTATCTAAAAGAAATGCATTTAAAATTAATTTTCACTTTAAATCATTTTTTGAATTTAAAACCACAAAATTTAGAAAATCTTTTAAATCTGAAATTCCTTTTGCTTCAGATATATATAAAAAAATACTTGCTAAAGAATGATAGCTCTTATTTATCAGTTTAACAGTATTGTAATCCAGTTTTTAGATATAGATAAAAATTGAAAGAACGAGCTTGCAAAATTTTGAACAATGCAGACCGACCCCAACGTTATCATGTGCAAATCACGTAAATTCAATCAGAAAGTTAAATCAATCTGCCTCTCGTCAAATGAATGAGGTACCAGCTCAAGTGCTGTTCTCATTCTAACTTTCTAAATTATGAAGTTCATCACTTGTGTAACTCAAATCCGGCGTTACTTTTAATATTTATGACTTCATTAAAACGATGTATAATTTTCCTAAATTTACTTTACTTCCTTAATTCAATAAGTTTATGTGTCGTACGAATTAAAATACATTTTGAAAGTCAGTTCTCATATTCTTATGTGACAAATTTGTCGAGTAATAAGTAATATTCAGCAAATGTAGCTGTTCACCATAATTGTAGCGCTATTACTAATCACCATCACAAATGTCAGACCATTGTGTAAAGCAATTTCGAACAATCTATGGCTACAGCGCCTTTTGATGATTTCAAAATAGTCCTCACTAAGATTTATTGTTGTAAGTTAGATAGGGAAAAGAATTCAAGCTTTTTTTTTTTTTTTTTTTTTTTTTTATTGTTGTTTATATTCTCGACAGGATTATGCGTACAAACTGCGATGCTTTAAAATGATCGGTGCATATTATCTTTCTACATAAAGAAAGTCTTTGTATTGTTATGACTGAAAATGAAAAAAAAATAACACATAAATGCTATTTTTCACACGTATATTCAAATCGGTATCTGCAAAATTTCCATCGAGCTATTTTTTTCTTAAAATTGTTTTGTTCCATTTATCGCGCTTTTTTGTTTCATTATTGCGAGTTAAGTCCATTTTCAGATCCATAAACAGCAATCGTATGAGAGCTTAAGGATTACAAATGTACATTTTCCCACATATCGCGACGATATCTTTTGATATTTTTTTACATGCAATTTCACCGACTCGAGAGCAGTATTTCAATTTTTGACGTATAACTCTGAATATAAAAGGAAACATCCAGACAGAAGCCATTTTTATAAGTTATCCTATTGCTAGTGAAAGTTTCTATTGTCAAAGAAGTCGACATTATGAAACATTTATACAGTTGGATGCAAATTTTAACAAAGTACGCTTGAGGAATGAGAACTTTTTTTATCGTTCTGTTCTAAAAAAAGGATTTCTGAAGACTACCTTTCAATTTTAGGCATTGTTTTACGCAACATTTGAATAACACTAACATTAGATTTTTTTTACTGTATATATATGTGTGTGTGCATTGCAATTAAATACGTCTTCATTATATTTTTCTGTTTTCTACCCTGCACTCTGTAGAAATTTACTTTTAAAATATGTTTCAATCACTGCAATCTTTGATTTGAAATTATCAATTTAGGACTTTTTTAAAGATTTTTTAATAGTTTGTTGGATATCAAAAATCTGTTTCCCTTGACTTAATTGAAAATAAATTTATTTATCAATTAATTTCACATCTTAACGGCGTATTATTTCTGTAGCTAGATCAATTCAATATGTTTGCTAACGCATTAATTCTGTGAAATTTCGGATATCAAGGTTAAATATCAATGTGTCGACTAAATATTAATCTACCATAAATAATAATATGTTATATTTTTACTGTGATTACTTTTCAAAAAATGGCTAATTACACACACTATGGGTATATCAATATGTAATTAAAGTTTCCATTTCATAACGACTATCTGACATATTTATTCAGAAAAAACTCGTTTTTAGTTACTCCGTTAAGGATGAAATCTGCTTTAGAAAAGATTATTTTGACCAAAATAAGATATATTTAGACTGAAAACATTCTAAAAATTCATTTAGCGTTAAATTTTGATGTAATTTTATCGGATATCGATCGTAGGTAGGAATTTGTAGACGCGATCATTTGGTTAAAAATAGGTTTTGATTCTGAATTGTTTGAAAATACTTGTGGCTACTGATAGTGAGTTTCTGAAAGATTAAGTTAAAACATATTTCAAGCAGTACAGTGCGCTAAACTTCATGTGTTAACAGTCCCTATTTATTCAATTTAAATACATACTCGAAATATCTTCTTTTTTTTAATAAAATAAATTTCCTTTTCAAAAGAGTAATTTAAGAAAGCAATTCCTTTTTTAAATTTATCTTTATATTTAAGTAAAATTAATATTAGTTTTTTCCTAGTAATGATATGAAAATTCCTCTTCCAAAGAGCTTTGTAATATATATTTATGTAATATTTATAATTATATATGTCACATTATAGTTTAATTAAAGACCATTGTTTTAATTTTTAAATAGGAAGCAGTGGCTTTAAAGGAGAAGAATCCAAATTTAAAAGTATTGCTTTCACTAGGAGGCTGGGCAGACAGCTCAAAGAAATACTCTGAATTAGTTGAATTACAAGAAAGAATCGACAATTTTGTGAATAAAGTCGTACCTTTCTTAAAAGCCCATGGATTTGACGGCTTAGACGTGGCCTGGGAATATCCCAATTGTTGGCAAGGAGCCTTAGGTGTCAGTACAAAAGACAAAGATAATTATGTAACATTTCTTCAGGTGAGTCAAATGCAACATTCACTTTTACAAAGTAATCTACTTTTCCTTTACAACTATGTATTTAGCTCTAGATTCAATCTAGTTAATCCCCTCCCTCTTCTCCCAGAGACTTAACCTTCTTTTGATAAACAGGGAATTTTTGAAACGAGATAACCGAATGATCTGTATTCTCAGCCTTGAGATTTGCTGTCCTCGTTAAACTAACAAATTATTTCAACATTATCTTAAAATACTATTGAATTATCTTAAATCTTAAATATTGTATCTTAAAATACTGTTGAACCTCAAGATGATGATCAACGTCATCATGAGGTTAAAGATGCAACCTTTTTAGCCTCAGTTTATAAACACAATCTTAAGGTAATGTTCGATTATTCTTTTGATTCTTGTTTTAAAAAAAGTCTGTTATTCTTATTAGATCCTTTTATGTAATATCATTTAACAAGGAATTTCGTCACATGTTAAATACGATTTTGAACTATTCTTTTTTTTTACTTGTAACAGTTCTCAAAAATTGTAAAATGAATATGTTTTCTGTAATATTCTTGATTCTGTTACATGTTATATAAACTATACTAATTATATGAAATATTTTTAAAAATACATATTGGGAACACAAATGTTTAAAATAGTTTTTATTATTTATTCAATTTGTTTTCAAATTATAAAACTATTTATTATAAGATTTTTAAACATTATTTCAAAACTTGTATTTGAAACTCATAATTATGAATAAATGATTCTCTAATTCAAAAGTAAACAGTTCATTTCTATTTTCTAATAAAATTCCAAATATTATCCTTTTATTTATTAGATCACGTGCGCTCATAAAATTTGTTTAATCCACTTTCCCATAGTCGTAAATCTGTCAGAAATAATCCCTACTAGACTTTCTGTCTGCAACTAAAGTCCCTAAGAATCCCTATACCTAGACCACGTGAGTAACATGCGATGACCACATGACTGAAAAAGGTCCCTGGAACATCCCCATTATCAATTACCATACATACTGGAAAAGCTCTTTCCTTCGGTTATATTCATATGGTCTTTCGCTTCTGCCTTACTGGTCGACATTGCACTGTATCATCATCATGTTATTGCCTCTCTCTCAGCAAACAACGATGATGGAATAAAAAGATTATTCGGCAAATTTGTGGACTGTATTATCTGAACCTTAAATATTTGATTTGTGCTTTAAATATATATATATATTCTGGCTCCTTTAATAGTCAGGATGTAAATATTATCGCTCTTCTGCTTAACCCTGGTAGCGAGTGGACGTAGACTGAGCTGCATGCACCGCTTTCACCATGTAACTGCCTCTTTGTAATGCAAGTTTCCTCGTTGTGCCACGACTGAGTTACAAATGAATTAAAAACTATATTTTCATCAATTTTGTGTGTGTATACATATTATACACATATATATATATATATATATATATATATATATAGAGAGAGAGAGAGAGAGAGAGAGAGAGAGAGATCATTCCTGAGCTTTTTCTGTTAAGTTTCTAGAAAAGAAATTCAACAGCATATTCGAGTTTTTAAGTATTGAGGAAAAAGATAAGAAACACAAAAATAAAATTTGAGATTATCAGTTTATATATATATATATATATATATATGTGTGTGTGTGTGTGTGCGTGTGTGCGTGCGTTAATTTTTTAAATAACAGTCGAAGCTAATTTCATTTTCATAGAACTACTTTATTGCAGTGGAGAGAGAGACCATTTCCACACGGCGGGAATTACACAACTCAGCCGTTGAATACAGATTATGATAGCACGAGTGTAAAAGCAAGAATGAACCAGAGGGAGCGTTTCGCTGTGTTTTGCATTATATATCAGTGAAATTTCATCATAAACGTCAGATATCATGCGGTATGGATGGAGGGATTTCAAGGGAATCTAAGTTTAGACTTAAAGTCTTGTAGGATCATTCCTACAGATTTAAAACGTGGGAGAATGCTTACTTTTCAGATTTCAAGAGCGCGTGATTGCACAAATTAAAATTAAAAAAAAAGAATCGTATCAGGAAATAAGGACGAACACTATCTTTTAAAGGAGAGAATGGGAAAAATTAGGAAATTAAATTATTATTGTGAGAAATTATAGGAATTAAGTTAAATCATTACATATATATTGCTCTTGATATAGTTTATTAAAAATGTTTTTACCATAAATTTATTTAATTTCGCTATTCTCTTAATATTATTAATTTCTTAAGTATCCTATATGTATTACAGTTTTTACAAATTAAATTATATTAATAGTTGAATGCATTTTGTTATTAGGTAAAAGAAAATACTTATTGAAGTTTCTGAAACAATTGGTACTATCCGATTCCAGTTGGTGTTATCAGATATCCTTAAATTTCCAATTTTCAATCTATACTCTGAATTTTTCTTTTTATTCTACCCTAGTCCATTCTGTCAAAAATACGCTATGCTTTAAAAATTTCTGCAAATTTTACTAAGACATAACATTGTGTGGGAGAATTCAGAAACATGCCTTCCATCCCAACAATGAATTTTTTTAGTTGTTTTTTACTATTTTAAGCAATAGGAATATCATTCATTGGTTTTAAATATAATACATATAGAAAAGAATTTTTAGATATATTTATCTATGTTAATAATTATAAATATATTGTTGTAGTAAATATATTATTTTTACATAAAGTTTCAATTAACTTTTATCAGACGCAATGAGATCTTTTACATTAAATAATTCGAGACAACTCAAATAGGATTCTATTGTAGGAAATATATCTATCCAGGAATGATTTGATGTCTTTATTTGAGGTTTATCTTTCTACATACTTTAATAAACCTGAATAATTCTGGATTTGAAAATTATATAATTCCCAGACAGTCTAAGAACTAAATAGTTTATATTATTTAACTGCGTTATTAACTTTTAGCTCGGAGACTATAAATCTCCACATGAGGGAAACAATAATCAATGAAATAAAAATGTGGAACAATTGTGAGTTACTTCTAAAGAATATGCCATGGTAGTCTCAAAGATGCTCTATCAGATAAAGTTCTAGATATCGAGCTCTGGTCATTCTATTCGCTTCAAACCTCAATCCTCAAGGTATACTTCAACAAGCCTAGTTCATTTTTGACTTTTCATCTGCTGTTAATGATTATAAGTCAATTAATTATGGCCAGGCATTACCATCTATTAATATGAATTCATCACGAATAGCACCATCATATAGTGTTATGTATTGATCAAAGAATTCATCCCGATATTTCACAACAGACTGAGTTCCTTCAAGGAGCACATGCAGGCCGATGTGTCCACCCAAAAAGATTCCAGCCAAACCATGATTCCACCTCCTTTATAATTGGGCCTTTCAACAATGTTAGTTATATCGCTACAACAATGTTAGTTCTTTCTAGATCAGCGCATGACTTTTCTAAAGGCAACCGAATACTCTTCCGGAAAAAGTGAAGAAGCTCATTGCTGTTTGATCCATGTAACGTGTTGTTTTTTTGTATAGAAGTGATCTCTTCTATGCCGTCGTTTAAGAGACACACACACAAAGGTCATCTTTCATAGAGTCCTTGATTGTGAAGACATCTTCGCACCGTAGTATCAGATAGTGTCATGGTAAAATGAACTGAGACATGATAGTGTACCTTCGGTTGGAAAGAGCCAGAAAGCTATAGTGCGCGATGGTTGTAAATTGTGGCCGACCTGGAACAGGCCTTCTTGCTATTGAAATTTCGAACTCAAATTGATATCTGAGATTCTAACCACAATGCGAAAAGCATTAGATGAATATAAGCATCTGCTTATGATAACCCGATTTCCATCAATCCAATTGCACGCCATTTTAACGAATCGAATAAAAGATGTCTCCTAGACACGGCCAAAAATATATTTGAATCAACTATTCGAAAGTAGCTAATATAAAAATATTTCACGCATATTACAAAACTATTCCGACGACTATTCAAGTGCCAAATTCTTTAAAAAAAATATTAGTGTGTGTAATTATTCCATTAGATTTTATGATTACTCATGCAAACCATATTTTTTTACCTGTATTAATATTTTCATTCTCTTAATAAATGAACGAAAAATGGTTATACCTTAACTTTTGGAGACCAGCATAATTCACTAACTAATATCTAAGTCCAAAACTCCTGACTCAGCATATTTCCAGCGATGTACCTTAATCAGTATCAGAAGGTGGCCTGCTCATGGCATAAACTCATCTTCTCTCGATATCATCTAAGTAGAACATTGTATACAAATCTAGAAAATGCAACTTAATTCAATTATTAGTAATATAAACTAGTTTCGGGAAATGAGTGTGGATCTGCAAGAAGAAATAAAATCGACACAATAGAATAAAATCATGCTACATGAAACAACAAATCAAGAGAGAATTTCGCAAAACTTACAAAGGCATCAATTTTTCATTATATTAAATAAAGATGATACAATTTTCAATGATAAACATGACTATAAAATTAAATAATTTATAATGTGCCTAGAGTGATGAAATAAGTTTTTAAAAAGGGACTCCCTAAATATTCACAAGTATCGAACTTGGATGCTAACCATAAAATAATCACTACAATTTTGCTATATATTTCTCGTAATTTTTAATGTTACATTAGTGGGAAACAAAGTGTATGATATCATTTCATCACTATTATATTTCATAATTTCACTTCGATCCGAGGAAAATGGCACAAAGATATAAAATACTTCAAATATACTTTTTTAAACTCTGTATTTTAAATTTGAGCATGTTTTTCTAAATTTTTATTTCTGTCTTAGGCACGTCATTTATTATTTTAAAGACATCTAATAACTAAACCCTGAAATAAATCATTACTTTTTACGATTAAAACTCTGTTTAGAAAGGCGTATTTATGGTGTCCATAATTTTCAATAATTTTCAATATTTGGTTGTTTTATTTATTTGATCCGTAGTCCTATCTTGAAATTAGTTTCCTTGCTTTACTTTGCCTGAATAAATGTGTACTTCTTTAACCATCAATAATTATGTCTTCTTGTATTGTCTCAAAAATTCTGACAGAACTAAATGCAATCGTTGTAAATGTTTTATTTATCAAGAAAAATGCAAAATTTGTTCCCATTTTAATAATTTTTTTAAAACTTTTTTTAAAATTACAGGCGCTTAGAAAACAGTTTGATATCGAAGGCTTTATTCTTTCTGTTAGTGTTACCGCTATTGAAAGAGAAATAAAAGGAGGATACAATGTACCAGCTGTCTCAGAGTGAGTTTTACGTTTTTGTGTATACTTATTAAAATTAAAACTTCATGGAATTAAATTATTATAATTAATTATTTTAATTAGTTTTGAATTCAGATTTTTTTTAATGAAATTACTTTTTATTCAACGCCTTCCTGTTACCTATCTCTTCCGTCATCTTGAATCAACTTAAGGTTTAAATATAGATATATATCCAATTTCAATCAATTAAAACAGTTACAGGTTTTTATTCGAATCATTTGTTTATTTATGCTATTAAAGGAAATGCTATCTATCATATCACAGTCCTTCAACACGTTTACAAACAAGTTTTACATAAAAACTAAATATCAAGTTTATCCAAATACTCGGGGCCGAGATGATGTTGAAACGAAAACTTTATTCACAGCTTCAAAAAGACAGAGTAGGATCTCCCCTCCAGCAAAGATCAATTACATTCAAAAACGCACAATTCAATTCCTTCTCACTCCTGCTTTTCTTATACTAATTTCGACATATCATATGCATCCATTTTTCATTATCAATTTATTAGACTTTTTTAAATCTTACTAATTGTATAAATCTCAAGTCTTATTTATTGGTTCGAAAAACGTGAGATTTAAATTTCACGTTTTTTAAATATCACGTTTCATTTTATTGGGTTGAGGTTTTATTTGTAATAATTTGAACTGTAAAGAATCCCCAAGTTAAATAATAGGAGGATGCAAACAGCCCATCGTAACAAAATACAAATATTATTGCAATGAAAATATTATCTACACAAAAATACAAATAATTATAATCATTGCAAAGAAATTTTTTTTTAATTCTTTAATAACAATAACATTATTTAATATTTCTTATAAATATAATTTATCCACTTAATCAGTAAATATGTTCATTATTCTAGTAAATATACATTGTCTAAATCTATAGCTGTCTATTTGTAAAACTGTCTTTTTCTATGTAATTCATAGAACAAAATTTTGACTCTAAATACATTGTCATTATAGATAAATAACCAATTACAACATATAACGTATATTCCTACACAATAATGAAGAAATAAAAAATGAAAATTTTAAATAATATGCAATTGTTCACTTCAGTTCAAAATGGATTTTTAATTTTATACTCGTAATGAAATACAACCAAGGAAGTGCATGGAATATGATATATTCTGAAGTTTAAAAGATGGATTCTCTCATTCAAACGAAAATATGCGTCTCTGTGTTCGATAATAAAGCAATCTTGTTACATTAATACAGTAAACAGTTTTTAATACAGTATTCGATGGTTCGACATATTTTGTAATTCAGCACTGATCGAGACGTTCGTCGACAGATTTTTTCGAGTGGATTCGGGAATTTGTTGATACACACTTTCGCCAAGGGCTTATCCTAACTGTCAATTTTCATTTTCATATAGTGTTTCTTGTTTTTAGTGGATTACATATCATGTTTGCATAATATTATAACTGTGTGTATGCACGGTGTACTGTACAGTAAAATGTTCTCGAAGGTCAACTGGTATTTTTCAAGCGCTAATAAAGCACAAGCATATGACTTATCACAACTTATTTCAACTATTGATTGTGCGGTATTCATTTTTCTTTTGTTCTGGGTTTTTTTAATCAATCCAAGAATATTCAATTAAATATTAATGTTCAGCGTTTCAATTTAATGTAGTTGCTGCTAAATGAGACGAAATACTTTTTCGACTGCTTATATTATCTACACAGGCTCAGATTGTAAGTAAACACATTAAATACATTTTTAGTTGGTTAAATTTTCATCTAAAGGGATTAATCATTGGTGTCCTCCTTAAATCTTTGTTGATGCTCGATAATCCGGCATATTTTCTATTCCGGCACGGATGTGATGCCGAACAAGCCAGATTACAGAGCGTTAATTGTATAAAATCATTTTTCTATTTCAACATATTTTTCCTCTTCGGATTCTCTAATCTAACTAATTCTCTAATTTAATGGGCAGCTTGTTAGTCGAGTGATCGTGATCACAAGACTTAGTTAGCAATATTCCAATCGAATCGCGTGTTCCGGTTCTGATTTCCGTGAAGACGTGTCGTGTACCTTTAAATCTATCGGAGCTCAAAGTCCTCACTTTTTCGAAACGTGTATGTGGAAAGTGGATGCCAGCTCAAGTATCATCCTCGTTTTTTGAGCGATAGCCTTCTCATTGCTTCTAACATGATGCTAATAAATAAATCAATCTAATATTAGAGAAAACATCTTCTATTTAATGCGCAGATTATATTCATTTATATTTTCTATGCAGTTCTACAATGAAGTTTAACCATTTGAAAGACTTTGGAATGAAAAAAATAAGTTTTACCGATTCAATTAAGATTTATGTTTAGGAAATATGTTCTTTTCATATTGAATAGGGAATTCATTTAAAAGTAATATCAATAAAATAAAATTTTGATAATTATATTTTATATTTTGATAATTAATTTTTATAATTGACATAAAACTTAATATTTCAAATGAAATCTAAAAATACTATTTGTAGCTGCAAAGTAATTCATTCAAGAAGTAAAAACTTTTCTGAATGTAATAATCATTATTTTATTGCAAAATACTGCATTCAGTTTTATATAATACGTTATTGAAATTCGTAAGTAAATTAAAGTGAAATCCCTTTTTGGCATTTAAATCACCGAAATATATTAAAACGCTTTAAAAAATATTTCGATTCCTTTTCCTATTACAAAATCTTAACAGTAATGAGGAATGTCAACATAATTGTAAAAGTTACGAAATTCGTTTGTGAAATATATTTTTTAAATGCTATAAAGGACGACATCATCTAGATTTAGGAAGACGTTTTGTTATGGCTTGAAATTTATCTTGGAGGTAACTTGTAGAAAAATTTCAGTAGTATTAAAACTTGATGTAATCGACTGACTAACTTGTGTTGACGGTGTAAATATCCAACCGACAAAGTATTTCGTTTCGTTTCAGCAACTACTAAATTCAAACATAATTGAATTGAATATTCATACAAAACACAGCACAAAAGAAAAATTATCGCAATACAATTGCAGTTAAAACAAACTTCTCTATGGCGAGAATGAGCGCAACTGTTTAAGAAAAAGTATAACACATTGCTTCCATCATCTCTCCTTCAAAAATTCATTACAAATGTAAGACTTTTGCAGAGTTATATTTATTTTGCAAATTTTATAAATTATGTATAATAATATAATTTAATATATCAGAAGCCTGTTCCCTCGATGCTTCCTCTTTCGCGGCTCCTGCATACAATCCCTCCCTAAACGTGGATTTCTTCTCAATTCTTTATCCAATCATGTGAACCACATGAAAGAAAAATCCAAAGGCTTACAGAATACATCGGAGGTTGGATTAAAAAACTCTTACTGTATGTTCATAAAACTAAATAGATACTCATTTATGCTCGCCATCTGAACCCAGGCTAATTCAACTCGTTCTGCATCACGTCTGGCTGATTGTAATGAGTGAATTTAGTAATTGGAAAAGACTCTAAACAGTTTATAAATATTTTATGCTTTTCACAAAATGTCTTAAAGTCCGGAAAGGAATATATTTTATCATTAAAGGGAGGCAGACGAAATTTTAAAACTGTAAGGAGAAAAACAAAAAAGAAATTGTTCAAAGTAAGAAATAAAAACTTACTTTATAATTAAGTGTTTCTATTTAATATCGAATATTTTTTGCATATTTGAAAACACACAAGTATTTCTATTAGATTCTATTTCTATGCGTATAAACATTTAAATACATTTGAAATTCAGACAAACTTATTAAATAACCAAGTTTAAGCTCGTTTCAGCATTTATAAAAAATATCATTACAAGTTTGTTAGTAATTTCAGTTTTAATTGCCTACTAATTAATTCTGATGAAGTTTAACATAGATGCCAGACGCTAAATAAAAGATCGAAATGGTTCCTATGTAAGAGAATCGCATAGATATTAATTATTCACTGAAAACGATTTTCTATGAATTAAACTCAAATTCTGTATTTATATATCATTCAGATTAATTTCTTTTTATATAGTAAACATATAATTAGATGAACAAATGCAAAATTGTTCTTGAAATGTCTAGTAACCAAATTTATGTACTAGTGGCTAATGTAATGGCTGAAGAATCACATTTAATGGAAAGAAAACATTTAATACGTGTTGAGGTCAATTCTTTAATATATTTACAGAATATAACATTTTTGTTTTGTCATTCCAATGACAATTGTTAGTCTTCATGTTACAGATATACATATGACAATGCGAATGTTGTTTTGAACCGCTTTTTTTTCTTTAGTCTGGTTCTTTCTGTCGCACTTTTTATTCATATTCTCAATGTTTATGGAAGAATAGTTTTCGCTTTTGTTCTCTGACACGAGAAAATAATTTTAAATGGAAAATATGTTTCAATTTTTTGCGCTCAGTTTATCCTTTCAAGAATATTTTTGGAGAAATGATAAAAACTGAAATACCATGAGGTATGCCTCGATACACACAAAAAGATTGTAAATAAAAAATAAAAAATAACTTAACAACATATGAATTGCTTATATGACACAAAAATGGAAAACGACGATCAGCAATTTAAACGAATTGATCGTTTAGAGAAACTCACATGACAGAAAAATTTTCCCTCTAAGTAAAAAAGATTTTTTTTATTCTATGTTCTCCATTAAATCAATATTCGTTAAATTTTTAGCTAACCTTAAGGAAAAAGCAATTTTTTCACGGGACAATTCAATTATATATTGAAGTGATAAAAACGCATTATGCATAATATTATAGCTGTATTGATTTATTTTGTATTATTTCATTTTAATACTTATCAAAATAATTATACAAACGAAACACAATTCACTTTATAAACTAATTCATTTCGCTTCATGTTCATTCTTATCAATGTAAAATTTATTTAACTTAAAGAATAGTCTAACAGTTAGATAGTTAGATCATCGAAGGAAAACATGTCCTCATGGTCTAGGAAAACCCTAAGTTAAACTCCGCTAGATTTCTAAAAGAGCTCGAAAAACATAAGAAATAACTTCGTGAAATATATTATTTGTAATTAACTTTTTAATACCACAAGTTATTTTCTGACGCAATTTTCTCCTGTACAAAATATATGTACCGATTCTTATGTTCCTGAATCACAACAGGACAGATGAAAAAAAATCCCTAAAATTTATGTTAGTAAATATATGAAATCAATAAAGGAATTCTTAAAATAAAATAGTGCCTTTAATAAAAATCTCTCGCCATTGCTTTAATATTTAAGAAAAGGAATTCTTCAAATAAAATAGTGCCTTTAATAAGAATCTATCTCCATTGTTTCAATATTTAAGAAAATATCCTTTTTTCTTAATCAAATAATCACTAAACTTTAAAAATACAACTGCCTCTTATATTATAAGAGTTAAAAATCCTTCAAAGAATGAACAAATTGTATTTTATATGCATTCATAAATAAAAATGCTCAAAATAGTACTTTACTGGTGCTTTTCTCTTCTTTCCGTAAATATTTGTTTTTACCTGGATATATTGATTCCACCCAGAAATCATTTGCAACTATTTAGTTTGTCCTGAAAGTAAGTTTCCCAGGAGCCGCTAAAATCACAGAACCTAATGAAATAGAAACATTTATTGAAACAGATACAGCACTCTTTCAACTGCTTCTTATTAGAATGTTGCTGCAAAATCTAGAGGTAATGATAGAGGACTTGCTGCTGGCGTTTCGCTTAGTCGTGGATTCGAACCCTGATGCAGCTAAAGACCCGTTGTGTAGCGGCCCTGGTGCACTTTAAATGTGTCAAGGTTCCAAGTCCTCCCGTAAACGGGCGTGAAAGCATAGAGAGGGAGGTTCCAGCCCAAATATAGTCTTCGTCACTTGACCGAGGTTCAAAACTATGAAGTCTGCCTTCGTGTTTGCTTCTAAGTGCAACGTTGATAAACAATCAATCAATCCAAAAAAACTCAACATAAGAGTCACCGTAACTAAAGCACTAGTCATACCTTAATATTTCTATTTTACCATCATCTGTAAAGTTATCACTCCCAAGGGACTAACATTTCATTATAGCACTGTCTTATTTTTTCATGATTAGCAATTTATGAAACTATTCGCAGAAAGGGGCACGCAATATATCCAATCTCCCATCTTAAAAAGAAAAATCAACCATTCTTTTATGATGATACCCTTAATTATTTAGAAATAGCCTCTCAGCACTCAGAATTTATTTATCTATTTCAAACTGCTAGTGATTCAATACAAAGAGCTTCATATAACTGATGAAGTATACTGATTCCATGCTCTTTCTTCCAACGGTATTTGGATCTTCTTTGTTTGTTTTTTTTTTCTAGAGAGTGATGGTAGGGGACGTGACATATCTTTCACAATACTATTCTAGAGATCATCAAAAATTGTTTTTGCATGCAACTTTTTCAACTATCTATCAGTGAAAATTAATCCCTTTCTACAAGTACAACTTGTATAATTAGATTAAACCTTATTAAAATACTGAAGAAGTTAGTAGTATTACAATGTACATATTGCTTATCAATCTTTCATCTTTTAGAAAAGAATTTTTATAACAGTACAATCGAACATAAATAATTGAAGAAACTTTAATTATACTCAAATTGTACAACCTTTTAAATCAGAATTGTAGAATTTCCTAATGTTGTGTGTTTTATTGTAATTATACCTATTTCATTGAAAATGTTATTACATTTTATGAGGGTATTGATACTTATGGTACTTTTAGTGCAGTTCATCATATTAATGTGATGACTTACGACATGCATGGCCCATGGGAAGCTAAGACTGGCCATCATACTCAGTTCGAAACCAAAGCTGGTGATGAAGATCCGTCTTTAAATACGGTATGAATTTATTTTCATTGTCTTCACTGGAATACTTCGTAAATAAAATAGTTTCATACTGCTTAAGCCAAATAAAGAATGGTTTGATTTTGGACTTTTCTCCTTTTCATAAGCCTTATTTTGAATGAATAATTTAGAAGCTGTATTTTCAAATTTCACTTGAAATCGCAATTATGATTCGATATGCTATGAATTTAATAAAACTCTTAAGCTGAAAGAAGAAAAAAAATTCACAGATACAAATAGCATCGATTGGCCAGTTGGCTCTATTAGAGTGCTGTGTTTGCTTATTATTCTAACGGTGTTTGATTTAAATATAAATAAAATTATAATATCCATGTTGAATTATTTTATTCATCAACTCTATTTATCGCTTCATAAAAAACATTAGTATTCTATATTTAAACATTAGAACTGTTGCCAATCTGGCAATGCAAAACAAGTTTCTGAGATATAATTCGGAGTCAGTGGTATCTTTTGCAGTTTGGCAAATATGATTTTAACAATAACTACAAATTAATATTCACAGCTATTAGAAATAATTGCGAATAATTACAAATATTTAATATTTGCATTTTAGTCCATTACAAACCTTCTACATTTAAATATAATGAACATTGTTATAAATGCACGTGATATTAAAGTTGCCTTCTCCTGACGTCAAAGAGCCGATCCGAACATCGAATACTTGTTCAGAACATTGTTCTAATTTTCATATAAACTTGTGATGTTGTAACCCATCGTTTATTAAACAGTGTTTTAAAAACTAAGAAACAATACAAAAAGTGCATTTTTTTTTTTTTACTTGGACTCATATTTTAAAGCCTATTTAGTAATACAGTGCAGCAGAAGAAATATTGATCACATTTTGCACCGGAAAAAATAGATTAATTCGGACATTAATGAATAGTGTTATAAAATACAATGTACTTTGCAGAAGTCAGAATATTAAATTAATGTTAATTTGCATATAGCGAAGTCAGTATATTAAATTAATGTTCCAACGTCTTTTAATCGTGAAAGGGGGGGGAGTTCTAAATTTGGATTCTATTGTTTAACACTATACGAAGACAGCTTTAATTTTCCTTTGCAAAATTGTCAAATATACTCGTATCGCAAAATTCCAGAAATATACCCTAGATTTAATCTCTCAAATTTAAAAAAAAAAGCGTATGATCTAAATCAGAGGTATTTAACATTTTACATTTCAGGGAATCCTTTGAGCTTACCGTTTCCTCGAAGGAACCCCTTGATCAAAGAATAGGGGGAAAAATAGGATATCAAAGCTTTAATCCTACTCAAATTTACAAAATTACAATTGCAATTTTATTTTATCGTAATAAAAACATCTTAATAAGATAATGAATGGTAAGGTACCTACTGAGATTTTTTTCTAAAATATTTTCTAACTAGAGCAACAATATTTTAAATTATAACAAATATTTAATATAATTGTAAATCCGTACATATACCCTCACCCGTTTGAACGAATGTCTCAATGGAAAATGCTTTAACCCTGAGGGAAACAGCGGGGGTCCCTAATGAGCAATAAAACTTCCTGTCAACGTTCATTGTGTTACCTCAACCCTCTCAATTACCTATCACGATGTCAAACTTTTAAAAGGAGGGGGGAGAGTTGGATTTGGAAAAAATGCATCTAAAACGAATACGTCTAGTTGAAATGTTTTCGGCGAATTCATGGCCATACGGAATTATATGTTTGGTCGCTTTATAGCTCTCGAAAAAGCACCAAGGAAAACACGCTAAGCCAAAGTGTTGAATACCCCTGACCTAAACCAAAGAACGGTTACCAATATGTGAACTAATGCGTCTCGATTAATGTATTTGAAGCACGTGATTTTATTGTATCCATAAAATATTTATTTATACTTATTTTTACAAGCAAACTGTCTTATACTTTGGCACTTTGATTAAGCAAATAGTGATCCCTTGCGGAACTCATGTCAGTTTCAGGGAACCCTAGGGTTCCGCGGAACCTAGTTTGAAGATCTCTGATCTAGATAAAGGTAGCTAATTTGTTTCTGAAAATGCATAAGATGTAGAAGATTTACCCCATATTAAAAGTATACGAATTTCTGGGTATATGAGTATTGAATTAAAAATTAAATTGGATTTTAAACAAAAATGTATAAAGATGGGGGGGGAGAGATTTTCTAAAATAAAGGAAAAATTAACTTTTTAAAAAAGTTTAAAGCGAGAGGGTGACTTGTTCTCATCTGGGCGAGTGTGTTATGGAACTTTTACGTTATATTTATTTACTGTTTCCTTGTGCACAGAAAAGGACATCTATTTGTCATGATATTATAATGTTAGTAATTGATTCATGCACGATGTCTTCACTTTAGACGTATTATAATGTCAGATTATCATACAAACTTTTTTTGAAAATACTTCATCGATGTAGAATGATGTTTCACTAAACTTGTTAGATGTCGGTGCTTTTCAACAAATCTCATTCTTTAAGTTACAGAGTTAGATGTGAGAGTAAGATCACTTATAATCCAGCGGAATTCTAGAAGAATTTGCTTTTTGCAAAAAAAAACCAAAAGAAAATTTTACAAAAATTTGCTTTTTGTAAATATTTGCTTTTAGGAGGGCCACATCTAATGGGTAATATTGATCATTTTTCTAGTTTCAACATAATTCACCCTTGTTCATTTTGTACTAATTCCTCGTGGCAAAGAAGGTCCCAACAGCTAAATGGTTATGGCCTCGAGCTAAAAGCTGACATTTCTTTACATCAGATCATTGGTTCGAGTACTAATACAAATAAAGATCTGTCGCGTAGCGAGCGTAGCTGATTCACGTTAAATCAATCTATCATTACGTTGGGATGGAGTAGAAGTTTCGATAGTTTCCCAAACTCCCCAACCATTCCAAAGTAATGTAGCTCCATGCCATCCCAACGTAATGTAATAGGTGTCGTCCTCGTTACTTGATCGATGTTTAAAATTACAAAGTCTGTCACCAATAACCTTCGTCAGTCAATAAATCGTGATAAAAGAAGATACGTCTTGCAAGTGAAGAGTCTAAATGCATTAGAGATAATAAGTATAAAAAGTAATAAAACGAATATGCTTCCATTATAGAACATTTTTCTATCAAGGCTTGATCAGTATTTCTTAAATCACTTGGAAATGATACAGTGTTAATTGTCAAATCTGAAAATACTGAAAGCATAAAACCGATATTATTTGACACCTTAGTAATATGGCTGCTCGCTTCAACAACAACAAGAATATACGTCCTTGCTGACTAACCCGATGGAAAATCCCTTTTGGCTTAGTTGTTAAAGGCACTTCTAAAGACGAATCGAAGAAGATTTCGACCAGATCGACGTTCTTGAATTCACCTTCTTCAAAGTCGAGTGAACATCTATCTTACAAAAGGAGGAAAAATCATCTCGTACCGAAAAAGAGAAGTGTGCGGCTGCTCTAATCAACAACAGGAGAAATAAAAGCTCTTGATAAGTAACCCAATGGGAAATGGCTTTTAATTTAGATGTTGAAAGTATTGCAAAAAGAGACTGGACCGACGAAGTTCCGAGACCGAGGTTTCGAGTCACTGCTGTCACTTAAAGTCAACTAACCTCCTCTTTACCATGGGTTGGAAAGAAAAAAAACCATTCCCCAAAGTGACGGAAAATAATAACGCTTGAAGTTTAATCAAAATAATATTCTTGTCACAATTCAGCTGACAATATTGGTGTCTAACCAATTTAACTCGATGAATTTGTTAGTTTGGTATCCCTTTTTCTATTAAATTTATAGTTCATCAAATTTTATTTGAACTCTTCTAACACAACTATTGATTGTTTTAATTTATTCAAACTACAAATAAGTATCTCAGTGCCTTTGCCTTATCCGGTTTTAATGTATCAGTTTTCTAATTGTCACCATATCCCAGAGCAGACTTTACAAGTTTCATTAAACTTTTGTGGTTGGTTATAATTCAATATTATAATACAAAATAATTGTATTGAAATATGAGTTCCAAGATAACTATTGCGATATGACTCCCTGATAAATTGCTACTTTAACAGTTTCCATAGTAAAAAAACTCTTTGTTAGGCATCACTTTACGTAAATGTTTCATAATCAAATATAATTTAGAACTACTTAGTTTAGCAGAACTAGATTATATTTGATTATGAACTGCTAGAACTCTTATAATTATCATAAAAGAAATCGTTAATTTTTCTTTTTTTCTTTTTTAGAAAGCTGCCATGGAGCTCTGGGCCAACGAAGGAGTTCCTAAAATGAAACTGAACATGGGAATAGCTACTTATGCCAAAACGTTCACATTAGCTAATGCAGCAAACCATGAATATGGTGCTCCGACTGTTGGGAAAGGGAAAAAGGGCTACATAAGCCAAAACGAAGGCACTTTGTGTTATAATGAGGTATATAAAAATTATCTTAACCCATTTCTGTGGAAAATCCTTAATAATTTTCTCAATTTTTTTAGTAATTGTATTTGAGATGCAATAACTAAACTACGGTTAATGAAGAACACATACTAAAAAAATGAAAACAAATGCAATGTTTAAGGGTAAAAAATACATGTACATTTATTCATCTTTGGCCAAAAACCACCAAAAGAATTTTATGGAACTTTTCATAACGTACTTAAAGAGTTTACACCCCTGGAAGACACGTATGTAAAAATATGTATACGTATGTAAAAATACATATACATATGCAAAAAAAAAACTATACTTTAGTGTGGTTGGTTTCAAAACAACCAGGATCCAGATGCACTTCGTATGTGGTAAATTGTAATACTTTACAATATCGACTTTTTTTTTCGTGCATTACTAGAGTTTCTACGTATAATACATTCCTTCAGGGACCTACCTTTTTTTTTTAATTAAGTGCTGAAATCGTGATCTCGAGGTAATCTAAAGAGATGTCTTTTCTTCTTTCCTGTGAAGTCTTTCGTAAACTCGGGTAACGCCCCGCCTCTGGGATACGTGCTTATCAATTCTTCTCTATTTTCTACCCTCTTTCTTGCCAACCATTTTTTTTTTCTTCCATCTTTCTTATGTTTAGATCACAGAGATATACTGTTTAGAGCACCATAACCTCTTATACCATGAACCCTAATTTTCACCCTCTTAACTGCGTATAATATGGCCTATAACTATTCTCGAATACAGTAGAGTCCCTTTGAAAGATCATCCATAAGTTCAGCATCAATAACCTGGAATACTTATCCGCTAAACTTAGTAAGGCAAAATCTGATTGTGATTGAAACTGTATTTGTGAAACTTTCATGATTTTCACTTTCTGTTCCTGTAGGAACAAAATCAATTTTCTCACAAATTTGAAAATAAGACATAGGAAATAAAAAAAAAAGTTGTCATAGAAGACTGTATGTTGCAGTCTCTTTTTCGGCCACTGCCAAAAGCTCTAGAACAGGGCTTCTTAAACTATGGGTCGCGACCCCAAATGGGGTCGCGTAGCAAAATTCTGCGGTCGCGAGAGATTTTAATGTCAAATATTTATATATACCATTTTATAACATCACTAGAGTTGGCGGAATACAGTGGACTTGCAGCGTCTAGACACGCGCATTTGTTGAAGGTTTTGAGCTATCTCCACCGACAGCAGTAAACGATCGATGATCGCTATTATTATACTGTGTCTATACATTGTTAGTGCGTTTGTCGGTATCATACATGTTGAATAAACCGCGCGCCGCTGACTTCCCACTCTGACCGCCACCTCTAAATATCACACAAAATCAAAGGGAGGAATGCGCGCGCGTACACACGTGCAACCTGCAGCTAAACAATAATTCATGTATGGGGTCGTCAAGGTTTGTATGGGGTCGTCAAGAAACTCGCAATCATAAATGGGGTCGTGAATGACAAAAGTTTAAGAAGCCCTGCTCTAGAACAATCCATATTCCTTAAGCAAGACTGTTTTTTTTTTCCACCATATAAAATAAATATGAATAAATACGTAGTTTTTTACTCAAAGGCACCATAGCTTTAATCCGAATTTAACTGGTATTCCTCTGATAAACATTTGCAAAAGTGGCGCCCAGCCAAAATAAAGAACCATTTTTTCATGAATGAAAAGATTTTCAGACTTTCATCTCTTGTAATTCTTTACTAGCCTATTCCTTTGAAAAAACTTGAAATTTTTTCTTCCAGACTTAGTTGGTGTGCGCAAAATCCCTATCACTACAGGCTTAGTAAGTCAATAAAATTTTCATAGACCGATGTGAATCACAATACCACTTACAATAAATTTATGTGATCATATTAGATGTAATTCTGAAAAAAAATTCTAAAAATTGAGTGAACATAAGCATTTACTGGATAACATACATGTATTTTACTTATCTGAGATTGAAAAAATAATTTAAATATTGAAAAATTACTTATCAAAAAATAATTTTTCAAGATGTGCATAAATGATTAAAATTTTGCATTTCCATAAAAAAAATTCATTTTGATTAATTCTTATTTTTTAATTTTAAAAAAAAATACTCGTAAGCTCATATAATAAATAATATTGTGAGACCAGAATTACTAGATATTGTCTGCGGTCTCGGAAAAAAATTAATTTGAAATGTTGTGTGTTTAATGGTAAGGATTTTTTTTATTTGACTTGTGTGTGTCATAAACTATTGTATTACTCAACCAGATTTTATTTAAATTTATTTTTTTTGTAAAAGAATTAGTATGTTTATTTTAATGAGAGGGAGTCCGAGACACTTGCGATTTCTTTTGTGAAATTTGATGTAATTTTTTTATAGTTAAGACGAATGATAAAAAAAAAAATTATAAAGGAAACTCGGTTGTATGGTCATTCCCAGCATTTCTTTGCAAGGTCAAGAAATGCTGGGATAAATGAAAAAATTCTGAATGATGACTATGCAGAGAAGTCTTAAGAATAATAAATAAAAATTAAATTTTTATCTCGATTATTTTAATAACAATTAGTATTTTACGATACCCCAGGATAATGATTAAAATTTTATAGTACTGTGGATTATGGCTTCCTGTAACCAAACAAAATAAACATGAATTGCTATAATTTACAACATTGTGTACATAAGGATCATTTAATATGCAGAATAAATTTTACTCAGGCATATCGGTTGTTTCTTAGTATTTAATAAAATTTTACGTGTGATACCTCCTCATATTATTATTATTATACAGTTGTATTATATTTTCACAACATGTTAATGTTGTTTCATGGATTATGCATTCGAAATTTGTACATTAGAGATTTTACTTTTACTATTACTCCTTTATGTGTCAGTTCAAATATTTACTCATAACCTTTATTTCCCGTAGTATAAGTTACAGCTTGTGGAAATCAAAAAAGCTCATGTTAATGCGCTATGTACTTTATGCGATTTTATTGATTTTTGCTCAAAGTAAAACTTCAAATTAAAAAAAGATCTCACGTAAAAACACATACTAACAAGGAAAAGGCATTAATATTAAGCATACACATTTTGAAACACATTCAAATATATATAAAATATTTTTAATATGTAATTTTAAACAAAATGTTGTTAATTGCTTTTAAGATGCACTAAGGGTTTTGTTTGAAACGTCCTTTGCTTTTAATAATTCTTAATATTTCGCTACATGTATGTTTAAAAAAAATCTTTATATATATATATATTAAAAATATTTCCACGTTTTTTCTTTTTTTTTTCTCCTGTTAGAAGTTTCGGGAGGTAAGTGTGTTAAAAAAAAAATATTAAAAATTCCGAATATGACATTAAGTTTGTCATATTTGGAATAAAATCTAATCTTTCTGACAACATTTAAATAGAAATTTCTGATAAAAAGAATTCTATTTTAAAAAAAAATTTTAATTAGATCCAGATTATTATTTAAATCGTTAGATGTTTTCGCGATAAGCTTAAGCCTAAAAAAACATTTCGAACTTCCCGATTCCAAAACTTTCATTCTCTTAAGAGCTCCCTTGAATTAAATTCCAGAATAAATATTCAATTAATAAAAGATGTTCGTATAAAATATACTTGATTTAAAACTATATAATTATTTCTGCATTAGCTATAATCAATATTTGATTAATATATTTTTTCTTATAATGGTTGTGCGTTTCAAATGCAAAAGCTAATTTACTAAATAGCTCTGAAGAATGATTAAGTCACAATGAAGAAAAGTCAATTCTCTTACATATAATTTCAGGAAAAATAAGATTCTAAGCAAAGGCAATTTTATGAAAATGGCTTTGAAGTCGTGCATATGCTCCAATATGTGTTTCAGAATTATATTGAATTAATAAAGGGATTTTGATCAATCAATTTTTAATTATTTTGTTAATGCTACCAGTCTTAAATTCCAAATTATTAAAATACATATTCATAGATTTGAAATTCAAATAGAATCACTGTACTTTAAATATTAAGTTCAGAAAGATTAAAGTAGTCTTTTATACGATTTACAATTGTATAAAAGAGTACTTTTATTTAAAAAATCAACGGATCGAAAAATTTGTTCTCCTTTGAAAGAGTCAAAATTAAAAGAAAAGATAACTGAATGTTTGTTAATGGCCCATTTGTATAAAAAAAATTTGTTATATATAAACCCGAAAAACCAAACTATCTTTAAAAAAGCTCTTAAGTACTTCTTTGATTACGAAAAGAAAGTTATTTTTCATAACATCGTATATTCTTCAATATTATTCAATCTATTGTTACCCGTTCTCAAAACATTTTTGGAGTTTCAGATTTATTAGTTTTAGAAAACTTACATTGTTATTAATATTGTGGTGAAATAATAATCTAATATTTAATAAGCTATGGGGAATAAAATTATAATAAAATGTCAACTTTTATCGACAATTTTTATTACAATTTTGCCTAAATCCTTTCTAATTAAATAGAGTGTAGGTTAAGCAGTTATGAATGATTCCTAATTAAAAGAATATAAGTTTCGTATAAACATTTATATCATCTTACTAAAATTTGTTCTTCATTGAACTCCTTGATCATGAATTCAGATTTGAAATACATGATTCTCTTTATCATACATAGAGGTCAAATGTATAATTAATAAATTAAGGCTAAAAATAGCAGTTTTTTTTTTCCTTCTATAAAAAAAGTAGGTACCAGAATTATTTACGTTAAAGGTTAAACTTATATACCTAATTATAATCATTTGAACTGCGTAACTCTTAAATTAGTGAGGCTTCCGTTTTTTATACATTGCTCATTTTTGTTCATTGATACTTTCTTTTATATATCTATGATTATAATTACTTGAATTTTACAGACCTATAATCTAATGCCTAATCATTATCAATTGACTAATTTTCATATTGGGAAATCAATAGAATGAATCTTGAAATATGACTATCTTATTTTTTTCTTAGCCTGACAAAGAATATTCAGGAATGTTTCATTTCATTACAGGAGAAATTTATTGCGGAGGTTGTAATAGAAATTAGTTTTCCTGGAATTTTAATCGTTCTTTATTAAACAAAATGATAAAGTCTTCAAAGATATTCTTCAGTTGGAAAATTTGTATAACAAATTATGCTTACATAATTATATACGTACCATGGTTAGTAAATCAATAACTATATAAATAACTTCTTCCTAAATCTTTCCAAATATGCCTAATTTAGCAGTTATGTTACATTTCCATAGAACAGAAAATGACAGCGTTTAATCATGTGCATAAATTTCAATTTGAAAATATTATAAATGTGTATTTATAGGTTCTAAAATAAATATATATAAATCATCATTGGAATTCTGACTTTAAAATTTTCAGTGATGTTTTTTTTTTTTTTTTTAATTTTTAAAAATAGGTAACTGAACTAATTGATATACTCAAAAATCTCTTTATTCATAATCTTTTAGATATGCCAGTATTTAAACGCCGGAAATTGGACTGAAGGGGAAGATAAGCAACGTGGTTTCTACGCTTATTCTGGAGACCAATGGGCTTGTTATGATCCTCCCTTGATGGTGGTCAGGAAAGTCAAGTGGCTCGCTGAAAATGGTTATGGCGGTATACTCATCAAAGACCTCAGCTGCGATGACTACGAGGGACTTTGTTTCTCGATGCCTTTTCCTCTCATTAGTATGATGAAAATGGAATTTGAAAGTAAATTAAGAAAATATTAGAGACAATCAGAGAGGAAGAAACTTCATTTGCAAATATGAACAGGGTTTTTGAGAAAGTTCTTGTGTACCTCTAATAGCTTTCAAAAACAACTAACGAGAAAGTGTCTGCACGATCAACTTAATGTACCCTGAGCCGTAAAATTCAAAACAGAAAACTGTAATGGCGGGGAAAGTTGGAGATCAAAATGAATAAAAGTAAACAAGTTCCATGGGAATCCAATTGTTTGGATCAATACATGAAAATAAATAACTGATTAAATGACAATTTTGCAATACCATTGTCCAGTTCAAATGGATGTTAATAACAGAATGTGTATTGTCAGTAATGATACAGGTCATAAGCCGTTAGAAATTTAATAGTATTTTATTAAATAAATTTTAAATTGTCATTTATATATACCATACCTGCTTACAGAGTTGCTAGGTTAATTTAAATAGATTATATAGTTGAATTCTTAGGAAGTTCACATACATCAAATTAAAAATTAGAACAATAATTTTCATTTTATGAAACGATTTCACTGACTCTCAGCCAGAGAGGTAAAACAAAAGTACATCTCAACTTAAGGTAATAATTGGACAATTTAACAGCAAATAATATAAATATGCAAGTTAATATTATTTTTATCATATCTGTGTCTTTAGACATTCTCCTGAATCTAAAGACATCGTGCTACAAGTTAAATTCTAGAGACAGCCACAATAGTAGTTGAAATTATTCTTCTTTAGGATGTAATGAAATTCATAAATTCAATTTTATCTTTAGACTGCGTTCAAGAATTTTTTATGTACTAAACTAACAAATGCATCCTACTTTGGTTCTTTGTTTATTCAAATAAACAAACTTTGATGAAATCCACAGAAAAAGATTCGATAAGGCACAATAAAATCATTCAAAAAATGAATAGTATGAAATTATTCAAAAAGGGCCAACCTTGCAATATCTTCCATTGTTCTTTTGTAAGAATTGATTTCGAATATCCGTCAGATATTTTTTGTATCAAGTAAAGCCCAGCTTTTCCTTTCATAATTTCTGAAATATGATAGAAGCTTCTTACATTTAGTAGAATCGTAACTTAATAACTGAAAGATTATATTTGAGAGATTTATATAATCAAAAATCTTTGAATAATGTTATAAGTTAAATTTTTCAGGCTTCAGAATTCTATGGCTTTGTATTCAAGTTTGGAGCACGAGATCTAATTCAAATGGTGTCTTCATAAACTAACCATGAATCAATATCATGAAGCTCATTACAAATAGCGATCATTCGGCTTCATATGGCAGCATTAATGTAATTAATGTAACTAAACCTAAACTTGCAATTTTGATCTGTTGGCGCATCTTTGTAAATATTTGATTTAATTTTTGTTAATTTTATATTTCAAAATTTATGACGCTGTACGCTCATATATTATATCGATTATTTTTTCTATATGTACTCACTTCTCATGTAGAGAGTAAATGAAAAAAAAAGTACATGAAAGGTTAACAAAAATTGAAGTAATTAATTATAGAACTTTCTTAAAAACCCTATATAACTGATTTATTTAAGCAAGACAGTATAAAGTTTTCTTTTGAAATGATATACTTCAAGATAAAGAAAATTGTTAATCATTTGTGAGTTCATCATGTATAGACTTCATAAATACGTAGATCTGTAGATTTTTGTTATGAAACTGACGATAATAGATTTTAAATTAATCTTACTCGTCAGTGATTTTGTTGGCATTATATTGTTGATGTTATATTTTGAAGAAAACTAAATAAATATCATCCAAAAGCTCCTCCAACGAAAAGCTTTCATTAATAAAAAAAAGTTATATTCTGCTGATGTTTAGCATTTTAAAAAATTTGAAAAATATTTTTCTTTGTTATGTATTCTTTAACATGACTTTTTTCAATAACAAATACATAAAAACATAATTCCTTCCAGCATAAGAATCTATGAGATCAAAAAACAATGGGTATTGATTAGAGAAAAATCAAGAAAATTTAAAACGTGACAAATATTTAAGAGATTTTAAACATTTTGATATTTTTATTGTATAAATCACGGATAAAAATTATTATAAAAAATTTTATTAATATTTTAAGCAGAAATTTAAGGTAACGTTATTTGAATAAATTATAGATAATGATTTTAAATAAAATATAAATAAATAATTAAATAATTTTTATGTAAGAAAGAATTAAAAGCAATGTAGTTTGTACAAATTGCATATAATTATTATAAACAACAGATCAGAATAAAAAATAAAATAATCAAATAATTATTCTGTAGAAAAATCGTAAAGTAATACAGTTTACACAACTTATAAATAATTCTGATCGAAAGAGAACCTAATTTTAACAAAGAGTACTAGAATGCTATTGTTTGTGTTGAATTTTAAACACACATGTTCAACTTTTACAGAGATATAGGAACACAGCTTTTGAAAGATGCTATTGAGAACAAAATTCAAAAATTTAGCTAATAACACACTCTCTCAAATATTCCAATGTCATTAATTGAATTGGAATACCATTTAAAGATATGCAGTTATTCCTAAAATTGAGTATACACCACTTACTTTCCTTCTTAAAGGCATAAAACGATATCCTTAAATACGTGTTCAAATTTGTAAGAACAAAAGAAAAATTACATTTCAAAATGTATCGGATTACGAAACAAAAACGAAGAATTGAAATAATATTTTAATCAGCATAATTTTGATGCAGGAAATTTTTTTTTACATATTTTTAAATCACAAAATTGATTATACATCATGAATAAGTACTTAAAAGTTGTTTCAAAAAACAAATTAACATTGCGTTGTTTATCCTTTTGCGTTTAGAACACCTTCCAAAGGGTGTGCATTGATTTGAAAGGGTTTTGTAGTTTTACTGGATATTTTTGTCCATTTTTCTTGTTTGTAAGTGTTCTTTGCTCCTACTATTATGCTTTTCTACAGATTTTTTCAACTCAGACCATAAAATTTCCATCACATTGTGATCGAGAGATTGAAGTATATTCGTTTGCATTTTTCGAAGTACAATAGCCATAATTTAACAACTTTAACTGTATATTTTGATTCGTTATCTTGTTTAAACATCAATGTGACTCTCAACTTAATTTCTGAAGAATAATTTTCAGGTCTTAGTTTTAAATTATTTCTCCAGTACATACAAGTATTTCATTTTATTCGCGATTTTTTCAATAAAAACTGGTTTTCTCGTGCCTTTTATAAGCATAGAATATCCCATACAAGAATCAAACCATCTCTGAGCTTGATAGCGAGTACGGTGTTTGGCAGAAGTAATTCAGAGGTAAGATTTCGCCAAAACTTATCAACAGTGATCACGTCCAAAAACATTTCATTTACTTTCATTACTGATTATTACATTGTTATAGAAATACTGAGGTTTTGAAATATGATTTTTTGCATATGTCATTCTTTTTTCTCTATTTGGTTTGCAACTGAAGGATTGTAATTCGTGATACCATTACAATTTGCTTCTAGCAGTACTTTTCAAATTTTTTCTACAAAAACACATTATCCTGATACTGTAAAAGTAGAGGAAGCAATTTTTACATCACTTACCTTAAAAATTTCTTTTATATCTCGAATATTGTTTCTATTGGCTACCGAACAGAAAGACTTTCTTTCCGTTTCCAGATTTATCTGTCATTTGCCCAAATTTTTAATACCTTTAACTCATTTTTGAATTCTATCCGTGATTATAATGAGCTTCCTTTGCAATATATCACACAGATGTTTACCTTCCTCAGGCATTAGAAGAACAATTTTCTGAATTTCAATTATAGTTTGAGTTCTAGAGCTCATTTTTACATCTCAAACAAATCATTTTTACATCTCTAGAGCTCATTTTTACTGGAAATCAAATACCGGTACTAAAAAAACTATCGTACTGAATAATTACAAAAAATAATGGTATGTAAAACGCAACTCTTATAGGGTATGTACTCAATTTAGTGACTCTGAAATTTTGAACTTTAATATATATTTTTTGTTAATTAAAATATTATCAATCCTTCATTTTTGTTTCTTAGTCTAATACATTTTGTAATGTGCATTTTATTATTTAACTCAAACTTAAGTGGATTTATAATAATAATAATAATAGACATTTCAAAAACAGAATGAGGGGTGTGTATTCAATTTTCAGAGCCATTATATTTACAGAAATAAGTTACATCAGAAGTCAAAATTTACACATGTATCGTTAGAAGAATAATTATGAAAAAATTATTATTTAGTTAATGCGATTATTAATCAATTATTATTCGATCCAATCGTAAGAATATGGAAAATTTTGCTTTTCAAATTTTAAATATAACTTGCATTAATAAATGGGAGGAAATAAAGGCATAAAGCTTCTTTCACCCTAAGAAGCACAAAATGAAGTTATAAGCCTTTTGAAACAAGAGAAAAGAAGAAGGAAAGCATGTAACAGTCTTGCAGTATCATTAATAAATAATGAAGAACAACGAAATACAATGATGAAGGAGCATTACTTTCTCAATATCAAATAAAAATTAATAGCAAGTATTTTCAATTTGAAAACGAGGGAGAGGGTGGTAAAAAAAAAGACACTTTAATTTCTTCGTACTTTTCATATCACCGGCGCCACCTGCATATTTATTTTTATTTTCGCAATTTCATTAGTTCTTGTAACGGCGTTTATCGAGTAATCATTGTAATAACCGATAACAATCGACTCGAGCGAAAGAACTGGAATCATTAAAAGAATAGGGTATCTGATACCAGCAAAAATATTATCAATATTTTACTAAGATATTGAAGTGTTAAAAAATTCAAGCAAACAACACGTTCTTTTGAAAACACCCTCTGACCGAAAAATTAGGATTTCAAGAAAACTCTTAAGATCTGAATTCCTTCACGTTATCTCTCTCACTGGGTAAAAGATAAAAGAAAGAACATTATTTATTTATTTGAATTCCTTGATGCAGAATCGATAAGATGATCGAAGCAGCACTTATTTGATATTTACATTTTGCAGGTAAGATCTCCTTTTTCTTTTCCACTATCTTAAAATTGCATTAAATAACCTATTTTTTTCTTATTCTTCAAGAGTTTCAGAGAAAAATTAAAGATCTTTTGTCTATAATTATAATATATTTGTTACAGGGATGCAAATCGAATAATTTAGCTACCCTTTTAAGGTGCAAATGGCAATATTTTAAGAATAAAAAAAAGAAATTTTTAGAGAATACCCTGATTACAAGAGTCATTTTAAGAACTTATTCGAGGAATTCACCTCAAAAAAATTAAATATTGTTATACAGAACCGGTTTAAACCGATTGACTTGTTATAACAACATACAATTTATATAATACACCAATATAATTTCATTATATATTTTTTTTAACTTTTCACTCCAAATTTGACTGAAACTGTCGTTATCAAGTAACTGATGGTAATAATTTCTTTTATAAGACATTTTTTTACAAAAGTTCTAGCATGTTTTTAACGAGATTTGTAATTTCTTCTATAGCATGAGGGAATAGATTTTAATATTTGCAACTGACGTGTATACATTTTTCTTTTCAAAATAACGACACAAAAATATAGGTGACTAATTCATATTTAATATGAAACAAATTCATTGTAGATAGAAGTTAATTGTATTTGTATTAGTTGCAAAAACTTAGGCTAAAAGAATGTTGAAATATGAATGAAGATATTCAAATATTAATGATATGTTTAATATTTTTCGCGAAACAATTCTTCATTTTTAATGCATTTGCATTTGTACTTCAATGTAAGAAATAGTCTGAAACACAGTAAAGAAGTGAGTATAAATTTTCTGTCAATATTAACAAATGTAGTATTTTTCTGATAAATTGTTTCATTTATATAAAATGAAACTTTATTTTAAAAGCATTTGCACTTTACCCAAATTGTATTGAGTAAACTGGATTGATATCTTTTCAGAAAAACGGTGATTTGTTATCTTTTAAAAAAGCAAAATATGGATTATAAATCCTTGTTTTATCTTTAAATACATTGATCTTTTAAAGATAAAGGTTGGAAGTATCAAAAGATCATTATTTGCTTTTTGGACGTGTAAATACGATAAATGATATTTTACAAACAACACATAAAATAAATTAAAGATAACATTTTGTTAAATATTTATCCAGACATGCTATTTGGTAATAATAATAATGATAATACTCGTGCATTTATTATTTGAAACAAAAAGTGCGTATATAGAAATTTGTAATTTCACAAGCAATATCAGCGATTTAAATGCCATTGCAGCTGGATTAGCCATTAGGATCGTATGATAACATACATATGTTTAAATAAAACTGATGAAATCCTTTGAGCCTTTTAGCAAAGACATTCATTAATTTGACGCTCCGTAAAGGTCAAACTTTTTTCAGTCTCTGAAATATTTACATCTGATCTTTTATTTATTCCAAAAGCATCAATTCACACATAGCTATAGAAATGATCAAATTATTCATGCAGAATGAGATAATAATAATCAATACTAGTCTAAAACAAAGATAAGAAATGCTTCAGGAAATGTTTTTGCTTTTACAAGCTTTTAGTTAACTTTCTTTCTTCATATATGCGTCCTTTTCAGGAAAATTTCAAAATTTGCAATCGAATTATAACTCGATTTCTATGTTCTGATCGAACTGAAATTTTGCAAAGACTTGTAACTCCAATGACAATACTATACTATGGTACGCTGAAGCAGTGATGGACTTGAGGTTCATGTCTTTCACTTAACAACGTCCAGTTGAGTTGAAATTTTGCACACATGTATAGCTCATGCAATTGCTTTTAAGACTTAAATTTCATAACTAGAGAGAATTCAATAAATATAAAAACAGAAAATTTTCAATCAAGCTTTGATTTAAAGATCAATTAAAAATATATAAATAATCGTTTTAAACAAAAAATAATATATAATTTATTACAGCTTGATAAAAGATAATTTAAGTACCAGAGCTCATAAATAATAGTAATGGTATACTTAATTTATCGTAATTACATCAGTATTTCAGTTAATTAAGCTTTCGAAAATTATAAATTATTTTATAATTAAAAATAATTAAACTTTTTAGACCATAATAAAATAAAAGTATTTTTACTTATATTTATTAATATCGATAATTACAATCAGACTGAAAAATATGTTTTCTAATGAGCAATAGAAATTTCTTACTTCAGCTTTTATTCATTAAAATACTCTTAAATCAATGAAATTTTTCAGCTACTTAAAAAAGGAAATAAATTTGATTGAAGTGCTCCACATTCTTTCTGAAGCTATGTAATATTCGAATAAAAGTATATTTTAAGGCTTCCGTCTACCCGCCATTTTGATTTCATCAGCTTAATGTTAATCCTATAGAATTTCGACTTGAATTCTCCCATCTTTACTATTTGATCTATTTGAATGCAATGAAATGCATCTGAAACTGCAAAAAATAATGAATGCTTCTGTGGAATTACTTTTTTCCTCCCATTTTTAAAAATATTTGAAAACATTCTTTAAAGACCGGGAAACTCAAAAACTAATAATTGAAATAAGAATAAAAATATTTTTAAAAATCTTAGGGAAAAAGTAATTCCACAGAAGCATTGATTATTTTTTGCTCTTTCAAATGCACTTTATTACATTCAAATAAATCAAATAATAAAGATGTGAGAATTAAAGTCAAAATTCCATAAGATTAACATTACGTCCTCGAAATCAAAATGGCAGGTAGACGGGAGCCTTAAGTGGCATAAAGCAAATCTTCACTTTGAATTTTAGAAAAATGTTAAAATAACAATTACAAGCTAAGAAATCTGCAATAATTTAGTTTATTTTTTCATTCATAGTATTTTAGATTTTTGGATATTTTTATCATATCGTCTATTGTTAGGAAAACATACTAACAAGATACACTGATTCCTAACATTTGAACTAAAGTAATTAATCCGACCCACAAATTTCATCAATTCGATCATTGTTTATCCACATTTATTTAAAATATTAATTCATGTATTAGGTTTACAGAGGCTAAACACTTAAGTTCTCAAATATTTATTATAGAACAATACATTAGGATCAGAGATTTCCTTGTCTACATTTCAGAGAATATATTTAAAAATACGGAATAGATACTTATTTTAAACGGTTTTCCAGGATCACATTTGTGTGTTGCTTTCGTGGAACTAATTTGTTCGAAAAATTCAAGTATTATTGCTCTTAAATATAATTTTTCATCAACTGATTAGTACTTATTTTCTTCTACAATTAAAACTTCGTTTGGATGGGAATTTATTCTAGGAGATTTTGTTTTCACATAAAATCTTTAAAACCTTTTTAATTAGGGAAAAGAAGGGTAAAAAACCAGATATACCATAACTTATTAGCGAACAATTCTATTTTACCACTCAAAATGCAGCACAAAAGGTACAGTAGTAATCATACAAGAAAGCTATTGAAAATGAATGCTATAAGGTTTGATAAAATATATTGATTCCTGATCGCTAATTTGAGACAAGAGAACAAAACCAGAAGTGCAAGTTTTGAAATAAGAGTGGGTGAAACCGCACATGTAAGAGAAAAAACACATAACATATCCAAACAACATTTTATTTTTCATTTATTTTAATTTCTTTGTCAATTTTCAAATTATTGAAACAAAATTGAGAATTTATATAAGATCATGTTAATTCATTTATTATCATATTAATTCAATTGGATTTGGGGAGCCAATCTCTGTATAACACGTAAGAAAATTCGTCTTCGCAATCAAAGTCATATCTACTGTAGCCGATAGGGATGCAATCTTCGTAAATGGTGCCAAATAACCATTGATCCGAAATTAACATGTCAAGCATCAGTTGATCCCACTGTATACATAATTCACTACATCGTCATACACCATCTTCTTACACCGTTCGAAGAGAAGTGACATCATAACAGATATGGGACTCAAGATCTGTTTATTTTATCTCAACATGGAAAGTTGTTTATCCTCCTACTGCATTGTATGTATCTTTCAATAAGACACCGAAACTATTGTGTTTATGTTTGGTTTTTGATTCCTTACCGGAATGTTATTTAAGTACCGATAAACTAGCTGTATTCAAGTACACAAATTGGGGGGGATGAATATAACTGAAATACATTAATTATAAGTTGTTGTTTTTTGCACGCAAAGTTTTCTAGATGATTAGTATTATTTTGCTACATAATATAAAAATATTTAAAAGTAAATATTTGGTATACTGATTTATATTTTCTTCATTTTAATTATTTTAACTGCTTTAATCTGAATTAATTAGAAACATTTTTTTATTATATTTTTACACGCAAGGCTGTTGGAATGGATATTATTATTCGAAACAATTTTTTCATTATAATTAACAGAATCAATATATTTTCAATAAATTAATTCTTTCTTATTTTTCCACCCAAAGTTGTTTAGATTAACAGTGTTATTTTGCTGCAGTATAAATACGTTAAATAAAATATCTCGTACACTGTGATTATAATACTTTTACGTTTTGATAAACTCAACTAATTTAATCTGACTCAATGGGAAGCAAATTTTATTTCTAAATTCTTAGTCGGTTTTTCGCAAAGTTAGCTGTACTTGATTGAGTGTTATTTAGCTGAAGTTTAAAAATTTAAATTCTAAACAATAATGATATATAACAACTATTATTTCAAATGCGTTCCTTTCGCACGCATATATTGTATGGTTATGAAATGACCATTATTTATACAACTGAAACGATACTGTTTTTAAAACAGCGCTTCTGAATGCATTGGGGGAATTTTACTTTCTTACATAAGCATTATTATTGTAATGTTTCAAAATTTTAATACACTCTGATGAATATACAATAAGAAATAAAATTTTATACTTTATTTTGAACAGGAAAAGTATTCAACATCTTTTTCTTACAAACTTTGAGAACTAACATAATCTTGTTTAATATGAGACTCTACAAATATTCTAAAAGTTTTTTTTTTTTCCTTTTGCATTTATTTTCGAAAAACATTTTGTTCATTTAAGTGACTTATCTGAATTAATACATTTTCAAAAATTTAGATTGAATTGTTTAGTTCAAAAAAACCTTAAAGTACGAAATAATTACATTGATCAACAACAAATGTTTTGAAAAATTACTTATGATGTTTTATAATGCTGATTTTGAATATCAAGTTAGAATTTCTACAACATTTCTACTCTAACAAAAGCTTTATCTGAATATAATATAAAATTTTTTTACCCGGTGACTTTGACTATATTCCTTGAAATTAACTATATCTCATAATAAACTTATTTGAAATACTACTATCTATACTAATAATCTGATGTACAAAAAAGATGATTTAAAATTTGAACAATAATGATTAATATTAGCTATTTTTTCAAAACTTTCATACAAATGCAGTGAATAGTAACGAAAGGATGATTATTACTTTTTATGATTGAAAGGAAACTGTTTTTAACATTAATTTTTTGAAATTCATTCTGAACTTTGCCTTCTTTCGTGAACATTATTATTTTATATTTTGTGAATTTAGGAAACTCTAGTGAATTAGCTGTTTGCTATAATATTTGTTAAAGTGTTCTACAAATTCTTAATATCTGAATATTTTGTTGTTAAAATAACACTTTTTTTAAATATGTGTTTATTGTTTTTTTATTAAAGCATATACATAGGTTCCGCACTTGTGTTACTCATTCGATAAGATTTAATAAAAGCCTGATTTCGATTAAATCAGATTATATTATTTAAGGCCACGATTTATCGTACTTTCTTTGACGCTTAGATATATTATAACTCATATAGCTTCTTTTTAGCGTAAAACTATATATATATATATAAATATAAATATATATTACATAATTAATACTGTATTATTACAAGAAATGTTAACTTTTCCACTTACTCCCATGACTTCGCACATTATCGTAACTTTGGATTCTGAAAATTACGTAGATTTTATAGACTTACTGTGGAAGAATATTAATAAAATTTCTTGGTTTCCTATGAATGAGGGAGACATTTGAGAACATGTGAAGAACTTTGTTTCAAAATGACGTTAAGACTTTTACGAGTGATATTTTTGACTGAAATAAAATAAGAGATTTTTCGATATAATTACAATCTATCAAATGAGTTTCAAGATTTATACATGAAAATTGCATAAAAAGTAAGATAATGCAAAGCAATCGGCGAATTATAAACATTGACAATGGTTAGTCGTAGTAGATGGTAAGCAGTTATTGTTGTAAGATCCAACTGCATGGAAACAGAAATAGAAAAATTTGAATACGGAATATCCTATTGTCGTGTTTTATTTTTAATTTTTAATGGGTTTTCTTTAATTCACATTGTAACTTTGTCTACGTCAATTGTAACTTTGTCTGGTTCAAAAAATTTAAAAGCTTTTTTTGCACATTATTAAGTGCCCAGTTGAGCTGAAATTTTCAATACACAATTGTTTTGGATGACAATACGATAATTTAATTATAATTTATAAAAATTAATTGATTAAAACTAATTATTTAAAGAATAAAATTTTACGCCAAGTTTCTCTCCAAGACGCCAAATGGTAGCCGAGTCCGTCGCTTAATAATTTATCATTTGCTTTAATTTTAATTTCATTCACCTGATATAATATTCAATTCTTAATACCTTGTCTTTTAATTTAATTTCAATTACATTTAGATTAAATATATTCAACTTAATAACAAAATTTAACGTTTGTTTTAATTTCAATTACCTATAGCTTAATTGATTAACATAATGCTTAATTGATCTAAGAATTTTTACACGTATTTATTTTAGATGATAAATTTAGTAAACGTCAAATAATAAAATAAATTTTTAAAACTAATTATTGAATAAATTCAATTTGACTCAATGTTCCCTTTAGCTCTTAAAATTTAAGGTACAAAAAAATTATGTTTCGCAAAGTGTGAAGTTTGAAATAAAACCCATGTTCAAAAAACTCGTTTTTAACCAGTGTTATTTATTCCTGTTGATGTATTATATTTTAAATTTTATATTCTAATATTAAAATTGTTACGTTTGAAAGTTTTTTATATTTTTTATTTTTCTAACATTAAGAAGAAAATGTTATTTTTTAAAATTTTACTTTCCACTTACAAAAAAATATTTTTCAAAAAAAAATTTCAATTTATAAAAAAAAATATAATGCTTCAAAATTTCTTTTCAATTTATAAAAACTATAAGGTTTTAAAAATCTGTTTTCAAATTATAAAAGGGATGCTAAATTTAAAATTTATATTTTAGTCTTAAAACTTAAAAGGTTAATATTTTCTAACATTAGAAAAGTTATTCTTAAAGAAAATTTTTATTTTTCTAATAATGAGGGAAAAATTTATGTTTTAAAATTAAATTTAACATAAATTTTAATTTATGTTAAAAGTTATGTTATTATGCATAACATTAAAATAATGTTAAACATTGTAAAATACATGTTTAAAATGGACAGATTTATTTTTTCTTAGGAGAGTCTGATTATAAAATTTGACAAATGAGAACTGTTCTGTAAAAAAAAAAAAATTTCAAAGCGAATTGTTCAAATTTCAAGGAAGAAAGAAAAAGATTGTAAAATCATTTCGCAGTTCCAAAGCTAAACACTCATGACCGAATTGATTTGCCCAGTTATAAAAACTTCCATTGAATTCAAACACACTATTTAGTGAAATTTACCCTCAAAAGTACAATAATTAAATTTGTGGTTATTGACTCAACTTCTGCATTGACAAATCTATGTCTTATGTTTTACATTATAAAGCTTCTTTCTCTAACATTAAAAAATACGTTTGTGAAGGGAAAAAACGTTGCGCTTTTTCTGAATTACATAATGCCATTTTTTCCTTGTAGAAGTTGCAATATATTCACCAATATTTTTAAGATTATCTTTCTCTCATAACATGCAAATTTTTCAACCGAATTGTATGAAATTTACAGAATATATGAAAATATGCTAGAGGAATAAAATTTGAATTTAATGTTTTAAATATTCAGAGAAATGTAAGTATTTATGCTAAATAATGTTAAACTGTGCATGCGCGATATGTGAATACTTTTTTCGTAATTTCAAATGCAGATATTCCGGGCAGCTTGTGTAAAATTCCTAGTTTTGTATTGTTAAGGTTACGAAAAATGTTCCGATTTTAATTACCTGTACAACAGTTATCCTCTAAAAGAGGATAAATAATAAGGGATTTAACACAAATGGATATTCTTTTGAACTTGAATCTGTGAATAATTAGTAATGAAAATTAACTGTATACTTTTACAATTGACTCTTGCGCATATAAGCCAGTATAAAGTTTACAGATGCTTTTAATATTAATTCTTCGAAAATTCGAGTTTTAAAAATATGAATTTGAGAGAAAATCCCTATTCATCTTGTCTTTGAAGGAAACTGAAGTTGTGGCAATTAAAATTCGGATATGTTTCAGTATTTTAACAATACAATACTAGTGATTGTATATAATCTACCCTGAATACCTGGCTTTGAAATTATAGAAAAACTAATAATTTAAAAAATTTTGCTTTTATTTATTTATTTTTTTTTTCGTTCTCATTTTTATCAACGCATTTGAAATTTTTCTAAGTAATATAACATAGAAGCTTGAAAATTATTCGCTTGCAATAGTTGAAAAGTTTTGAATGTTTTTTTTTTATTTTGAGATGTTTGTTCTTTTTTTTAACACCATATGATGAAATAACCATTATTTTAAAAACTGAAAGCATTGAAAAATTAAAAGTAAGTAAAGAAAAATTAAACAATAAAATATATTCATAGCTTTTATCAATTCTTTTAATTTAAACAGATATTTATAGATATTTATTTAGTGATATTTTTTAAAGACTTATAGTATATTATATAAAAAACTAATTCCCCTTTTGATAATTTTAATGTGCAGAAAGCAAATGTGAATTAACCTATAAAGAAAATACAGAAAAAGTGATTTGTCCAACATTATACAATAATGTAATCTCCTCCCCCGCCCCAATTTGTTAAGGCTTCAAATTAATATTAAATCAAGAGCGAGTATGTAATCCATTTTATTCTTCAAAGCGGCTTTTTGGTTTATTGAATTAAATGGTTATATCGCGAAAACTACATAAAAATGCATTTAATTCAAACCCAATAAAATCTCAAACCAAGCTGACATACAAACAGTTACTGATACCCAGTATACTTATTGAAGGGGTCTAAAGAAAATGCTTCTACCTTCCCCATCCTTTTTTTTTTTTTTTTTTTTTTTTTTTGTCTCAATGGAAAATGCTTGAACTGCAAGGGCAAGAGTGGGGGTTCCCAAACGAGCCATAAAATTTCCTGTTAACGTTCATTGTTCGCCTCAAACCATTCCAATTATCTGTCAAGATGTTAAAAATTTAAAGAAAAAAAGGGAATTTGGGAAAATAAGTTCAAAGCGAACTTCATAGCCTCGTATGAAGGAGAGATTATACATTTGTTCCTTTATCGGCTAGTTCACGGTCATACGAAATTATACGTTTGATCGCTTTTTAGTGTATCTGGAGCCAAACGGGATTATACGTTAATAAACCTTAGAAGATTAAGAATAAAAGAAAGAAGGCAAATTAACACTCGAGAGTATGGACAATATCTCCTAATACTAGTATTTAGGAGGTGTTGGTATGGATTGCAAGGTGACGCAATAAGAAATTAAAAAATAAGATTGTTGTTATGCAACTAAGTCTGTCTGAAGTATAAAGAACAAAAGTTAAATGAAAAAAAGTTAAGTAAAAGGTTAAGTTTAAAAAAAAGGAGTAGGTAACAATCAGGAATGGGGGAGGGAATGGTAAAAGTAAAAGTTTTTCAACAAATCTAATACTACAATATTCTATTTTTATTATCATTATTATAATCATCAATCTTATATTTTTAATTAAATAATTACATATATACTACTAACTATTGTATCTATTGTATTTACTTTAACCCTTTAAGCGGTCAATTATTTTACCAGAAATGATTCCAAAAAAGGCATATTTTTTTATTGCATATAATTAAGTACCATACTATGATATTCAAAATATCATAAGAATATAATTTCCCTCCAAGTGAGAGGGAAAATTAAAATAAATAATTTGATTGGTGGATTCTCCCTCCATTTTTTATGAAATAATATTTTTTTTATAAAATAATATATCCCAAGATGGGAAGAGAAAAAAGAAGAACTCAAATCTTCATCAGAGTTGAGCTCACTGCACGAGTCATCTGAGGAATAATCCAAATAACTAGAAGAAATATCTGTATCTGTATCAGAATGTAGTTCATCATCTAACAAGAAAGTATTTTCGTCGTCTATTCCATCCATAATTTCCATAAGATTCATAAGCACGGCATATAGTAGAACAAAAATTTCAAAGAAAAGTTCCTGCTTTCCCGCTACATAGAAAAACCCGGATGAAAAGCATTTCATTTACATGGACAAGCCACGCCATCTGTTGAAAAATAATAATACTAAATAGTCTCTTTCAATAATGAAAAATGCGGGCAAACCAGAAAAGGAAAAGCGAAAATATCGATGCCCGTACGCCGTACGGGCAAACCAGAAGAGGCCAATTTCGGGTACCACGTACACTGTACGGGCAAACCACTTAAGGGGTTAATAACAAAATCCTAGAGAGTTTTAATTCCTTTTTTTTTTCTTACCAAAAAAGAAAATATTTAATACTTTTAATATTGGCATATATATATATATATATATATATATATATATATAATAAAAATGAAATTATATGAATTGTATTTCATCTTAACATAAATATTCATATATTATCCAAAGGTAAGACAAAGTTAAGAAATTAACTATCTTATAGAAAATAGAATACATATATTCATTATGTTTAAAAAATAGAACATATATATTCTTATAGAAAATAGATTATCTATATTCATTATGTTTAAAAAATAGAATATATATATTCTTATAGAAAGTAGAATATATATATTCATTATGTTTTAAAATTTAAAGTAATTATGTTCCCGTAAGATAATAAAGTTTATAACAAATTCTAAAACTCTGAGTTAAAAGGAGTTGTAATAATAATAATAATAATTTCGTTAATATACATTGCATGTGTGTAAGAGTTTTGAAAAAATCAAAATTCCATAAATCAAAAATCCATAAAATCCAAAAATTGAATCCATACCGATAAATACCATTAATGTTCAAAATTCAATTAATATTTCTGTACATCAGAAAAAATATAGAACGAAATTTTGGAAATATGTTGAGTATAAAATTGTTAGTTTCTAGAGTGTAGTCAGATTCGTTGGGTAAGAAAATGACTTAAATTTATTCCTTTTTCATATAAAATTTTATTAGAACACATTATTCTAAAAAAAGTATAACTTTATATTCAAAATCAGCAATATCGCATGTAAATTTTCAATAAACTCATTGTTGATTAATGTAATTATTCCATAGTTTAAGTTTTTCATATTAAACAAATCAATAATTTATTCAGAATGTAAGTATAATTCAGTTAATTCATTTAATTAAACGAGAATAAAAATACATATTCAACTAAATAATACCCAATCTAGCAACTTTGAGTGTAAAAAAGGAACTAAATATCAAATATTGTTTCACTTTATTCAGATTTAAAATTAACTTAACTTGAATAAAAACTTTAATTTTTCTTGCGTATAAACACAACTAGCTTATACAAATGTAGATAACATTCCAGTAAGATAAACAGGTGTCAGAACTTAAAGCGAAATTCAATGTAAATATATACACTTAATAATAATATTACCAAGCGAAACGAGTGAAATAAATTCAGATAACATATATTTCACTGTTTCGTTGTAAAATGATAAAAAAGAATGGGTGCGTGAAAAAGAAAAAACAGTCAGAAAATGTTGTTAGAAAAGAGTAAAATAAGCTTATTAAATATTTCTAGAATTTATTATTATACAACATTTTTAGTCTTCAAAGAATGTAGTGAAAGTAAGGAGCATTTTTAAAATGGATTTTCGAAAGGCTAAATTAAAAGTTGAAAAAAAACAAAGTAGCAACAATTAGCAAATCATCGAGAAAAATTGTTAGGAAAAAATCTAACTTAATAGTCATCTGTATAAATATTATAAGAATTAAATTTATTATTCTAAATTTATTTATTTATTACTAAATTTATTATATTTGACCATAATATAATTGTTTTCATATTAATTCCAATTATTGGATAGTTAATTAAAGCGCTATTAATTACGAAAACGGAAATTCACATCGTCATATACGTGATAGAATACACACCATAAACCACCTATTTTCATTTACATTTTGTCGGGTTCATTGTAAACGATAAAAATTTAAATAAGTACAAAAAAAATCAGAGCCTAAAATAATTTAGTCTGACTAAGATTGTTAAATTTATTTCCGATTCAGCAAAATAAAATTCAATTTTATCACAAAAGTAATAGCAAACGAAAAAATCAATTAACTAATTCTTCATTATTGTAACTACACTCATGGACAAAAAAATTAGTGAACCAAGGAGTCGTCAAAATGAAAAGAAATTTTACAAACGAAATGACTACTTTTATATAAGTAAATGATTAGAAAATCAAAGAAAAAGGATCATTTATTTCAGAGAAAAAGGCAAAAGGATTTAATACCCTGTTGAACTCCCTGTAGCGCGAATGCACGATGCGATACGATCGGGCATTGAGGCATATAAGTTCTGTATGATGACTTGAGACATTTAGTTCTATATTTGCTGTAACCTTGCCTCTAATTCGTTCAATCTCGTGGGATACCCAACTCGCCGTCCCAAATGACCCCAGATATGCTCGATTGGAGACAAATCTGGGTATCGGGTGGGCCAAGGAAGGGTAGTAACAGTACGGAGACAATCTTGTGACACCCTTGCCGTGTGAAGCCGAGCATTGTCTTGTTGAAAAATGGCTCCTTGGAGCCGTTGCATGAGTGGCAACACATGTGGTTGCAGGATGTCATGGACATACTGCTGGGCTGTCATGGTGGCACGGATCAATACTAGGGGTGACCGTCTATTGTAGGCAATTGCAACCCATACCATCACACCAGCTGTGGGAGCGGTGTGTCGCTGTAAAGCAAAGGCAGGATTGAGGCGTTCCCACGGGGTCTCCACACACGAACACGATTGTCATCACTGCTG
>BMAW01057368.1:242247-260531 GCA_019974015.1 Nephila pilipes | reverse complement strand
GTAATGGGCGCCGCGATCCCAAATGTCCTTCAGCCAGGCACCTTCGTATAGTTCGAGAAGACACAGGGGGCCCTAGTGAAGGTGCTACCTGTGCCTGGATGGCGGCCGATGAAGCAGTTGGCTGTACGCGTGCATTTCTTACGATATGGTGGTCTTCTCGACGACTGGTCTGTCGAGGGCGACCTGAGCCTGGTTTTTGTATAAATGACATCTCTTGGATCCCCTGTTCCCAACACCTCCCCACAACACAATCAGAGCGGCCTAATTGACGAGCTACTCGCCTGGCTGACCACCCAGCTTCCATCATGCCGATGATTCTCCCCTTCTCAAACTGCGACAGCTGCTCATATTGTCTTCGAAAACGGCGTAATGGTGTGTCTTCCTCAGGTCTTCCCTTGTAAATGATTCAGCACACTCAAACAAGCTTTGGTTACCTGTTTTATACTCCTCGGAGAACGACGTTAGACGCCCTCAACCGGCTATACGTAATGCGCAATCACGCTGCATTTCTAATCATTTGCATATCTCCCCGATATGTATATTCATGACAAGTTTCGTTACGATCTCGCAATTATTTCTTGGTGCGCTAATTTTTTTGTCCATAAGTGTATATTATTATCAAATTTTATTGAATGAGTAACACAAGTGTGGAAGTTATGCAAATGTTTTGTCCTATAATAATAATAATGATGATAAATATATATTTTTAAATAAATTTAAGTTACCTAAACAGCAAAATATCCCCACGTTCAAAATTTCTAAGACAACATTTATAAATAATAATATTATAAAACAGTATAAGAATATTCATTATAGTTTCCTAAAATGACAAAATATAAAATAATAATGTTTACGTAGGAATATAAAGTTCATAGTGAATTTCAAAAACTTTGTGTTAAAAACAGTTTCTCTTCAATCATAAAAAATAACAGTAAACATTTTGTTACCATTCATTGTATGTGTTTTGAAAAGTTTGTAAAAGTTTTCAAAATTGAACAATATTAATCAATATTGTTCAAACTTTAAATCAATTGTTTTTGTACATCAGATAATAAATACATAAAGTAGTATTTCAAATAAGTTTATTACAAGATATTATTAGTTTCAAGATATTGTTATTCAAGTCAAACTCGCCAAGTAAAAAAGTAAATTTATTTTCCATTCAGATAAAGCTTTTTAGAATAGAAAAGTTGAATAAATTCTAACTTGATTTGTAAAAATAGCATTATAAATATTGTAAATAATTTTTCAACGCTCTTATTGTCCATTAATGTAATTATTTCGTACTTTAAGGCTTTTTTGAACTAAATAATTTGATGTAAATTTATTGAAAATGTAAAAAATCAGGCAACTCATTCAAATAAAAAAAATGTTATTCGAAAATAGAGGGACAAAAAAATAAACTTATTGAATATTTCTAGAATTTCATATTAAACAAGATTATGTTTGTTCTTAAAGAATGTATGAAAAAGATGTTGAATACTTTTTCAGTTCAAAATTGAAAATAAATTTTTTGTTTCTTCTCGCGTATTCATTAGAGTGTCTTAAAATTTTGAATTATGCAATAATTTTTATGTACGAAGGTTAAAGTTCTCACAATGCCTTCAGAAACGCAGTTTTTAAAAAACAGTTTCGTTTCAGTTGTAAGAATAATGGTCATTTCGTAACCATACAATATATGAATGCGAAAAGAATGCATTTGAAATAATAGTTGTTATATATCATTATTGTTCAGAATCTAAATTTTTAAACTTCAGCTAAATAACACTCAATTAAGTACAGCTAATTTTGCGAAAAACCGACTAAGAATTTAGGAATAAAATTTGCTTTCCACTAATTCAGATTATATTAATTGAGTTAATCAAAACGTAAAAGTATTAATCACAGAGTACCAGACATTTTATTTTAACGTATTTAATTATACTGTAGCAAAGAAATACTATCAATCTAAACTGCTTTGGATGGAAAAATATGAATTATAATTAATTTATTCAAAATATAATAATTTATTACTTTCTTTATTACTTTCTTTTTGCCTTTTTTAGACTTGTGGCTCTTCCTGATTTTCGATTTCTTTGCTATCCTTTTCCTTCAGATTTTACTTTCTTCTGATGGGTTTTCTTTCTCTTTGGCTTTTTTCAGACTTGTGAATCCTCCTAGTTTCCAATCTCTTGTCTATCCTTTTTCTTTAAGTTCTTCTTTATTCTAATGTAGTTTCTTCTTTGTCTTCTTTTAGACTTGATAATTTCATTTTGTAATAAGGATTTATAAGGATATGCGGTCAAAATGTCCGTGGAATGCACAGTATGTTTTATTTTTCCTTTTTCTCTCGGAGGAGGTAAAATATCCCCTATGGAGAATTGAAATGAAAATTGCTGGTTTATTGGATTGATACTAGGTTTAGAAATACCCATCTTAGGGATTGGTAGTTGTTTTAAATTCTGAACTTACTTAAACCCGGGTACTACATCAGCTTTCCATCACTATTCGATACCTGTTTTTTCCCAACAAAACTAGACACACTAAATATGGAGCAACTGAAATGAGAGCAAATTACAAACGCCATGAAAACGGCAGAACTTTGCAAAATAGTGTCATCGAACATTGTGTCATTCACTCAAGAATGAACGAAGCAAGAACTGTGTAGTTAGTGTAAAGTGTGTCATTGTAACCAATTTTTTTCACTTTTTGAAAAATAAGTGCAGATTGGAAGAAAGCGTTGTTCTTAGACCGTAAAGGACAGTACAGCACACTGTTTTCAAGGCCGATTGGTTCCATTTCATATGTAGGCCGAAAGAAAACCGCACCAACTGGAGAAAGAAAGGAGAACTTGATTTTACCACCTTTCCTCTATGATATACATTAACTTCTCAAACTGATTCTTTTGTCATCCGAGAATCTCGAAATCTTTGTAAGTAGTCGCTATGTTTTTATAAAGTGAATTCATCTCTCTAAATCATTTGATTTCTGGTTCTGAATGCGGCCTTATTGGACCTAAATAATTTAAAATATAGTATTCTGGCATAAAAATTTCCCAACTCTAAATTAAATCACCAAAATTAAGAGTAATATATTTTATAATTATCCTCGAAAAAGGGAAATAAGTTCATGTTTCCTGCTTAGTTAAATCAACCGTACAATTAATTTTTGTAAATTTTTATTTTATCTTAGTCACATAAAAAAAACATACTAACTAACTCTGAAAGACTGATGTATGATACATCAGTGGAAACTATTAACTCTAGCTTTCCAATATGGATTTTATATATCTGATAATTTTTAAGAAAGTGTTAAAAACTTTTTGTCTACATGTATAAACTAGTTTCAATGATATATTTATTTTTCTTTACAAACATTTGGGTTTCAGTAAGTTGTCTCGATTATAAGTAATAACCGTATGCCTTACAAAAAGAGATTTATTATTCCAGTATTGTTGGGATCTGTGATTTTGTTCCTCTCGTTTACAGGAGTTTACGAAGAAAATAACACAATATGACTCAGAAGCCTCTTCTAGAACGCATTGTACAAACGGTGAAAAAAACCACCGTAGAACCATTTCTGTTTCTTGTGATGTTTGGTTTGAACAGTCGTCTGATAACACTTCAAAGTCTTTTCCATGATCGTGCTTGTCGAATATCTTTGAACTTCTCCCATGAAATATGCGATCATTTGGATGATGAAGAAAATTATATAGAGCAAATTCATGCTGTAAAGTACGGGAATAACTTATACAATGTTTTCATAATGATATCTACCGTACCTGCTTTGGTTATGGCAACATTCTTAGGTAAGTTTTTTTTTATTAGAAACTTTTTTAAACAACATACACTTAGAAACAAGTTATTTTCTTTGCTTAAAAGATAATCAAATAAAATTCTGTCTTAACAGCATCTTCCCTCACAATATAATCTCTTTCATTCATAATATATGAAATGTTACTGGTAATTATCACATTAAGACGTATTTAACCAAATATCTTTATTACCATTTTAGTTATTTTAAGTTAGTTTCTTTTGATTTCTGTTATATATATACACGAGAGAATGTACACAACTTGAAAAACAACACATTTCTTTAAATCTAATTAAGTTTAATTAATCAATATATGATTATATAAAGATTATTTTTAAAGCGGATATTTAACCATATCTCAATGTTTGCATAAAACTTTAAAAGGGAATCTACGAGTAATTTCCCTATAAAGATAACCGTCTCAAAAATGTCCACTCGTGTCAGGCTCTAGAAATTGCCTATCCTCTCCTAAAATTTTTTTGCGATTTCGGGGAAGGAATGCATTTCCCTCAACATCACTTGCTCTTCGATGACTCTGACCATTGACTGTGGAAAGAAAAAAAACTTGGGGGATGACATCTCCAGATACTACAATCCTACATCATTACTTCGGTCTTTTTGCAGATTCTTCAACCGCGTGGAATGGATCGGTTCCTGAAATACGAGGAGAATATTAAGAGGAAAAGAAAGGAGAGAAATAAAAACAGCAAAAAACAAAAAGGAGAAACCGCGAGTGAAGAAGAGCTGGCCCACAGAACGAATCTCTCACACTCGTATCCCTATGAGCAAGGTATCTGTTGAATGGGTTCTCGGTCCAGGTCCCATGTTTCCTTTCATTCTTTAGATTTCACATTTGACCTTCAACGTCATGGTCTTTAGCATATGGTTTAAAGTAGCTCCTTCCCACCCTCCTAATTAAAAGATCTGAAACTCGCCAAAAGAGAACTGAGAATTTCAAATCTGAAAGAAATTACTTCTGAAATAAAAAGTAATGATTTCGGGAAGAAGATGAAGATTTTCAGATTTGGGTAAAATGTAATTTGTGCATATAATAATATATTAATAATGTTTGGGAATCTTTTTAAATATAACATTTTTGAATATATAAATTAAAATCTTTCTGCTGTAAAGTAAATGAAATAAACAAACCTGAAATTTGATGATATTTGAAATATAAATGAAGATGGTTTAATTTTTAATATTGGTACATTATGTAGGAAAGGATTTCCACAATATTTTAGTTTGATACTTGTAGTGGGTAATTTAAAAAATGATGTGATAATAAATATTTTTGATATAATATACTTTTGTGATTTGGATGAAACATGTTGTTTTTCATTATAATAATTAATTGATAAATGATAAATAACATATTGATTTGATTGAATATAATATTTTTGAAATAATTATCAATAATTTGTTTTGTTTTAGAATGAGAGAAAAAAGATTTTTTTTTTTTATGTTTGTCGATGATACTTTTTAAGCTTTAAATATGTTTTGTACATAAAGGAATGAATGTCTAGTTTAGATGATTTCTCTGGAATGAAAGTCTAGTTTTTTTTAAAAAGAAAGGTGACTAAATAATTTAAATTATAAATAATATTAATAACAAATAAATAATGTTAAAAGTATTAGGTTTCACTCGCGAACAAGTGTAGCATAGTTTTAACCAACAAACCATACTTCTTCAGCTAATATGGTAAAAAGGATTTGGTTGAGAAATTGTCGTAGGCTAGGATATTAAGATTATAATGCAAATTCATGCTTTAGTAAATGCTTTAAAATTTCATTGATAATATTTGTAAACAAAATTTTGAAAATTGCATTTCCATACCTGTTGACAGTTCTGTATCGTTTTGAAAACCATCAAATTTCATTTTGTTCATGTTCATTTCTATCCCTGTGTTGCATGTATAAAAATTACAAATTATGTTTCGGAGACTGTGTCAGAGTCTTGTCATCAGAAGTAGTCACTTGTCAACTCAAAAATGTACATGACTCACGTGCCACTCTCAATATAAAGTGGTCCCCTCATCACTATTTTCGTTTATATGTGGTTCCACCCTACAATTTTTCCAATTTATAGTACTACCATTCAAAAATTTATGGGTCTGGATCATGTGGCTTGGCATTCCTAAATTTTTTTAGGGTTTTATATAGATCCAAATACAATTAACTTTAGTAAAATGTCATATTAATCTTTGTTTGAAATTTTAATTGTTTGAATATTATGTTGTTTGATTTACCAAATGTCACACACAACATACCTTTTTAACTTTTTATTTAATATTTAATATTTTGATCCCCTTATTAAAATTGTTTACATATTTTGTAAAGTTGATTTCTAACATTTGGATGGAATTTCTCTTTTTTTTCTAAGCTGTTTCTTGATCTTTTCCTATAAAAAAAAACTGTCATCATATTCGATTATGATGATAGTTGAGTTATAGGAAAAGTTATTATGATGATAGTTGATGATTATGATGATAGTTGATGACGTCATCTTCTGAGTCTGAGTCAATTTCTACAGTAGAATCATGATTACTGTTGTATTTCATATCATCTGTTCTTCATTATCTTCGCTAAAGCTTTCTTCACCCAAAGATATTGTATCCAATAAATGTCTTAAGTACTGGGTTTCTTCGTTGTTTCGAAAACACGTCACATTGCACAAGCAATTAGAAGCGTGTTCACGTTTCTAAAACTGTATCGGACAGGGTGTGACATACCCATAGAGCTGATAAACAAATATTTATTTTTAGAATTCACTCGCTGGTTCTTTCCCTTCAAAGTTATGACCTTAGTCAGCTGCAAGAGTATTCATCCCTTTTCCAAAAAAAAAAAGGTAGGAAGAAACATTGAAGAAAGAGGGGAGGTGGGTATGTGATACCCTGCGCGAGTAATGCTGGGTTAATCTATAATCCATTTAAAACAGAAACACTACGAGTTCCTTAGTAATCATGATATCTAAAAAATGTTGCCAATTAGGTGTTTTTCCTTGTTTCTCTAAAAATATTAAAAGTGGGGGGGGGAAGTATCACCACTTCTCTTTTTATTTTTCTCTTACTTCATTTGAATCTTACGTGCATATCACCTTCTACAGCTTAAAGAACTTAGCTGTGATATATTATCGCCAGCCTGTAGAGGGCACCTTTTAAGGGGCGAGTGTAAGATGTTGACTTACTCAACATCTCAGTGCGAGTTTAACACTTCAGAGTGAAGAAAATCTCAAATCGCAAGGGGATGCACTAATCGTAAACAGAGCTACTCGCCAAAGAAACGCGATAAAGCTAAAAGAGAATAAAGAAATTGTAATTGTTATACAACCAAGTCTGTACAGTGGACTGACAGTTTTTAACATGTGAGATAATTTTATCTCATGCATAAATTTCTTAAAAGCTTTTGCAACAATATAATCTATTCAAGTTCCATTTATCAATTTATTAATAATGTAACTCTGAAAATATCCTTTCATATTTTCCATAAAAAAACTATCAATTCGTCATGTTTTATTGCCTCGAAAATCTTCTATTTCATTAATTATATGTGTACATGTGTAATCGTTTTGAATTGTAATTAAAGATTATAAGTCTATATATACTGAATAAATGATTAAAGTTTAAATAATATATCTAATTTTAGAGCTAAAAATATTTAATTTTTTTAAAAAAATTGACATACATATTTACTACGAATGACAAATATGTTGCAGGCCCATGGAGCGATCGCTATAGCAGAAAATACCCATTACTATTGGCTACAGCAGGAGTAACAATCGATACTACTCTGCAGGCTGTCATCACAGCGTTTCCAAATGCTTCACCGTATTGGTACTTGTTAAGTGCTTCAATATCGGGCCTTAGTGGAGGAATAATCATAATTATGTCTTCTACTTACAGTTATATGTCCGATATAACTGATGAAAGGTAAGTGAATATTTTGTAAATCATTTTTCAAACAAAATGAGTTTTTTAATCTTTCAAAGCAAAAACACAAAGGTTTAGAGGCAACATATCACGAATAATTTCCTTTTAAAGTTATTTTACGTTATCAGATAATTTATTAAGAACTGAGAAGGTTTTCATCACAGAAAATAATAACTTTTCATGTAATAAAAATCCCTCTCAAAATGGTATTCTCATCTGAGCTTACGTAATTTAATGCGCTGGAAAATTATAAATAACATCGAGTCGAGTTAAAACCAATAGGTTGAGCTCTTATTGCAAGACTACATGATTCAAATTAACTTTGCTGTAGATATACGCAAAGGCTATTGTTGACTGACATGAATTCTCTTCATCCAGGTAGATCTTATTAAATGTTTAAGACGATTGTATGTTAAATTAAAATTTAATCACTAGGTTCCTCGATTAATTAAAGGTTAGTTGGCTTATGTTGACTTCAATCTAGAGTTATGCAAGAGCTATTGGAGACGAATTTCGTAATTTAAAACTTCGATCGTATGATTCTTTATCTAAAGACTTGCTTTCCTAAATTGTATACTTCTCCAAATTTGGTTTCTGAGGCCTAGCTCAATTCATTGAACATTTCTTCTGCTCAACAATCTAAAGTCAAACTTATTAACTCAAATCATACGTCGCTGGCGTGCGACTCATGAACTCGGTGATTCGCTTGCCACGACTCATTAATAACTGAAATACACAACGCCAAATTTTGTACATGTATTTTTACAACAGATAGTTGAAAAGATTGTACGAAATAAAAGTTTATTTCTTTAGTTTTTAGAGCGGAGTATATTGCATTAATAAATACAAAAATAAAGCATTTTAACAAATCAGAAAGGAAAGCAGTTGCATGGAGATACATAAATACCCTGAAGAAACCTCATTGCTGGAGGAATGGTTTTTAATTCCCCAAAGTCTTAATATTAACAACATTATTGCCCGCATTAAACCACGTTGTAACATATGTGTACAAATCAGGAATGACCACACATTTCATTTTTAATTCACAAACTACAATTTTTTGGGTTATTCTTTTTTATTCTGGACTTTCTTTATCGTATAATTTTGCCAATGGTTAATATATTGTTCCAATTAACAGTTTTATGTCGTATGCAGTGTTCTTAATTTTTTTCTTTTGTATTTACTTGTTATGATGTTATGTATCATTCCTCACAAATTCATAAATTATAGTTCACAGTTTGAGAAATTCGTGCTTATATACATGGAAAGATAATTTTTGACATGAATGTATTATGATTGTTATTTTGTCTTATCGTGTCTTAAGAAGATATCAGAAAAACAAGAATATTGTAATGGTCTCAAATATTTTACTATAGTTTTGTTGACAGAATATATCCGTTAGTTTCTATTTTTTAAGAAATATTTTAGTAATAATTATTCTGTTCTTCCTCTGAATTATTAACGTAAAACGATAATCGAATCTCGTTTCCCATATAGTGAAGCTACAGATAAGCTTGAAATGAGTCCTTATGCTAACGTTAGGAGAGGGAGGTGCCAGCTCAGAAGTCGTCCTCATTACTTGACTGAGGTTCAAAATTACGAGGTCCTTCGCTAATAGCCCTCGTGTTGTTTCTACTACGACGAAAAAAACCAATCAATCAATTAACCTTGTACTAATTTTCAATACATATTTTCCATAATACTAAACTTTTATTTTTCTTTTCATATATCTCTGCTACAGATCCCGTCAATCGAGATTTGCAATCTTAGAATTCTTCACAATCATGGCTACTCCAGTAGGATCATTCATTGGCGGACAGGTATTCAGAGCAGGAAAGTATCTGCCTGTCATGATTATAAGTCCATGCAGTTTTGCGTTTGCTTGGTTGTGGATGAGATTTTATGTTGTAGAAACCAAGCCAAGGAGATTTGACATCACAAAGAGAGAAATATTTAGAGATCTTTTCAAGTTAGATAACATGAAGTCTAGTTTCAAGACTTGCGCCCAGATTAGGCCAGGAAACTTGAGGCTACAAATATGGCTATTATTGTTCATAGGCTTTTCAGTTCGCCTTATTCAATTAGGTAAGTTAAATATGCCGCTCAAATATACTGAAAAATAAGGCAGTGGTTAATACATGTGAACACAGTCATACAAAGAAATTACTGAAGAACATTTTTTAAATCCATATTTTGTAAATAATTTATTACCATGCGGACAAAAAGATAATGTTACAATAACCATTTAAAAATTCCATTGTCTTGATTATTTATTACAACGTACAAGTAATATTTTGCACAAAAGGAAAAACAAAAAAAAATGTGCCTTTCGTTTTAAAAAGCATATTTCATTGTTAAAAGTGTCCAAATAAAGCTCACTTTTATCTTTAAAAATAGTAATAGTTAATTCTTTAACAAAAAAATTTCTTCTACTGGAATATCAATACTACGTATCTGTGCTTTTTGATTTTTCAGAAGTATTCTTTGGATCTTCTTGATGAACACCGTTAAAACTTATTTTTAAAACCAAACAGGGATTCACTACAGCTTAACTACCTACATATTTAACGTTCACAGCTATTTATGACTTAATACACGTAATAAAATTATATTAAATAAAATAGAGTTGAGTTTTTGTTTTAAAGTACTTCAAAAGTGTGTTTATCTACATTGCTTTTAACAAAATAAGTAGTTAACTTACAGTTAAATTTAATAACATATGGTATAATAATTTTGATACTGTGTAATATCACGGGATTGACGAAGTATTCACACACGCGGTTTCTTGATTATATTTATTGACGACACGCAAATAAAATTATGCACAAAATATTACATACAATTAGAAATCATTAAAAATAGCATGGAATTAAATAATGTTCACTCAGATATCTCTCTGGATATCTTACTCATTCTGTACTAGAAACTCAGATGCCTTGCGGACAACCTACTAGCGTTCCAACTCAACGACTACTCATATTTCTAGCCGATGCGCGAGTGAAACAGAGAGTGGAGGGTTGGTGGCATGACACCCCTTCCCCAAGATAAGATTGTGCTACATAGGGTGAAACAAAATCTGACAGTAACAGTCTTGATAACTATTACAAAATATTTTTGTCTTCATACTCGCATTAATAATTAACACCGTCAATAACATATCAGAGAAAACTGAAAAATTCACAACAGACATACTGACTTGTTATAATACCTTATATATAATGCTCATATATATAATTATAAAATATACTTACCTAACATTTTATCAAAAAAATTCCCAACAGATGTACAGAAACCTTGTTACAATACTGTTTTATTAAAGAAATTTATATATAATCATATTAGATATACATGATTATATATAAATTTAAGACATCGTTAAAATTATATTTAAATTTAAGATTTTATTTAAATTTAAGATTATATTAAAAAGATAAAAAAAAACGTTCTTTGTACATTTCCAGAATGTATGAAGACAAAAATAACACTTAAGTATCATTCATTCAATAATTAGCCTTAATATATACTCATGAATAAAAAAAAAATTATCGCATCAAGAAGGAGTCGTCAAAATGAAACGAAATTTTACATACGTTACGACTACTTTGATATAAGTAAATGATTAGAAAATCAAAGAAAAAGGATGATTTACTTCAAAGAAAAAGGCAAAAGAACGAAGGATTTAATACCCTATTGAATCCCCTGTAGCGCGAATACACGATACGATACGATCGGGCATTGAGGCATACAAGTTCTGTAAAATGTCTTGAGACATTTTGTTCCATATTTGCTGTAACCTTGCCTCTATTTCGTTTAAACTCGTGGGATGCCCAACTCGCCATACCAAATGATCTCAGATGTGCTCGATTGAAGACAATTCTGGGGAATCGGGCAGACCAAGGAAGGGTAATAACAGTGCGGAGACAGTCTTGTGACACCCTTGCCGTGGGAGGCCGAGCATTGTCTTGTTGAAAAATGGCTCCGTTGCATGAGTGGCAACACATGTGGTTGCAGGATGTCATGGACATACTGCTGGGCTGTCATGGTGCCACGGATCAATACTAGGGGTGACCGTGTATTGTAGGCAATGGCATCCCATACCATCACACCAGCTGTGGGAGCGGTGTGTCGCTGTAAAGCAAAGGCAGGATTGAGGTGTTCCCACGGGGTCTCCACACACGAACACGATTGTCATCACTGCTGAGATTCAATCTGGATTCGTCGCTAAAGACGACCTGTTTCCATTGCGTTGCAGTCCAGTTTCCTCGTGCGCGGCACCACTCCAAACGGAGGCGTCGATGGGTGGGCGTCAAGGGCAGCACACGTAATGGGCGCCGCGATCCCAAATGTCCTTCAACCAGGCGCCTTCGTATGGTTCAACAAGACACAGGGGGCCCTAGTGAAGGTGCTACCTGTGCCTGGATGGCGGCCGATGAAGCAGTTGGCTGTACGCGTGCATTTCTTACGATGTGGTGGTCTTCTCGACGACTGGCCTGTCGAGGGCGTCCTGAGCCTGGTCTTCGTGTAAATGACATCTCTCGGATCCACAGTTCCCAACACCTCCCCACAACACAATCAGAGCGACCTAATTGACGAGGTACTCGCCTAGCTGACCACCCAGCTTCCATCATGCCGATAATTCTCCCCCTCTCAAACTGCGGCAGCTGCTCATATTGTCTTCGAAAATGGCGTAATGGCATGTCTACCTCAGCTCTTGCTTTGTAAACGATTCAGCCCACTCAAACAAGCTTTGGTTACCTGTATTATACTCCACAGAGAACGACGTTAAACGCCCTCTAACGGCTATATGTAATGCGCAATCACACTGCATTTCTAATCATTTGCATATCTCCCCGACATGTACCTTCATGACAAATTTCGTTACGATCTCGCAATTATTTCTTGGTGCGCTAATTTTTTTGTCCATGAGTGTATATATAGAACACCTATATTTCTTAATTGTGCACTAGGGCAATCCGAAATCTAACATCCATCGTTATAAATTATAGATAGGGACATGCTTTTGTAAATATGCCAGAGAGTTATGATCAATTATTAGTTCAATGTCTGAACCAAACACATAACACTCGAACTTTTTTTTGTATTACACCACAGTATAGTTCACGCTCAATGGTTGACCAATTTTGTAGCACCTGTGTGAATTTTTGACTGGCAAAACTGATGGGTTGAAAATTTTCCTTGACGTCTCTTTGAGACAAACAAGCAACTATATCATATGAGCTGGCATCATATAATGTAGAATATAATTTTTCAAACTCTGGAATGTAAAGTTTAGGAGCTTCATACAACAAACATTTGAACATTGAAAAGCTTATTCTTCAACATTAGACCAAGGGATGGTTTCTGGAACTTTCCTTGCAATTAATGATTTAGCGATTAAATAACAGGTATGTAAAAATGAAACTGGGATTTTAGAATAGAAAATGCCCATTTATTTTATTAAAACGGGAAAAAATTATTCTAAGTATTGCGCATCACTAGCTATGCATTTCTCAAATCTCTATGATAATTTGTGGATACCACGCCAAACAAAAACTGTTTCTCTTTTGAGGCTAACCAGTCATTTATTTTCGTAAAATGTGAAAAGTTGCTCAGCAAGTGGGAGTCCCACTTATGCAAATAAGTGAAAATTGAATGGAGCCAAGTCTGGTGAGTAAGTCACATGCGAATGCATTTCCCCACATAATGTCTCCATCATTTCCTTGACCGTGTTTTCTACGTGCGATAGGGCATTATCAAGAAGCAAAATTACTTTGTATTGCCTTTTTTGATATTCTGGTTGTTTTTCCCGCGAAGCTTGATTCAAATCGATCACTTGTTGTCGGTAGCATTCAATATAAGTTTATTCCGGGTTTTAGCAGCTCATAATGGACCACACCCTACTGATCCTCCAAAAAACAAAGCATTGTTTCAGTAACATATTGTTCATAAGAAATTCAGTAACATATTGTTCACATACTCTTTAAATTTTATTAATATCTTTAAACCCATAAACTTTTAAACCAGAATCGGCTCCTTCCCCAATTTCTCCCTAAAACCGTAAGTAAATCTGTTTTATATCGCCTTTAAATATTTTTTGTTAACGGACTCTGTTAGTTTTTTGTTGTTGTTACAAAGTCTGTTATTAGCGGCCCCCCCCCCCTTTTTTTTTTTTTTTTTTTTTTTTTTTTTTGGGGGGGGGGGGCAAGTTACTTATATAGTTCTTGATATCCTGCTACACAAAACATTAAATTACTTTGTAATTTTAATACACGCTCTATGTCGGGATCATGGGTAAAAAAATGTTCCATATTTGTAGCATATTTCAAGCCCTCGCGAATTAAATAAGCTGTTAATAAGTGAACTTCACCTTCTACTTCGTCCTTATCGACTTCTTTATGAACACAAACTTTCATAAATTCGATCAAATCGTCTTCATCCAAAAGGCTTTTAGAATCAATTCTTCGATGTCAGTCGTTAGCATGTTATTCAGAACTTCGCCACCAATTACATTTGATAGGGTTATAATTTCAGAGCACACAGCTGATTTTTGTACTACGAAACATCCACTTTTGACGCATGCTGGTAAAAAAAAATTCCAAGTACTTAAGACCGATTGACGCAACTATTTGATGGCAAAAGAAGTATGTTTAATACAATCCATAACTGTAAACTTTCTCCATGCTTCCACAACAGTTAAATGTCTTTCTTCCATTGAGTCTAGAATATATTTAAGCGTTTCCTTTATGTTATACATTTTAAAAGTTTCTATAATACACTGATCGAGTGGTTGAATCAACGAGGTGGTATAAGGCGATAAAAACAGCATTTGAATATTTGGAAAAAAATTGGGGAGATTCGTGTTATAAAAAAAATTATTGTAAAAAAGTATAATGGTGAACCGTGTTATTTCAAAATCGTGTAAAAAAGGATTTGAGCATATATATATATAGTGGCCTACCAGGGCTACCAATTCAACCTACCAGGTCGCAAAGGGGGAAGGTTGGTACCATCAAACTAATTTAACCCCACGTACCCCCGAAATTGCTTTATGACTTGCTTGATTCCCTTTTTTTTATTTTGTTTCAACATTTCTTTTTGTCTTTTAAAGTACTTTATAGATTATCTTTTCATAATTTTTCAGTATACACACACACACACACACACACACACATATATATATATATATATATATATATATATATATATATACAGATGGAGGACAAAATAATACGAACACCAGTGAAATAAGGGAAAATCTTTATTAATAGGGGGTGGGACCAACCTATGACTGAATTACAGATTTAATGCGACGTGGGATAGATGCATAAAGGTCATGGACAATATTTAAAGGATTATTAAGCCATTCCGAAAGGTTGGATGGAGGTGGAAATCGGGAACGAAGTTTAGACTCCAAATATCTCCATAAATGTTCAATAATATTCAAGTCCGGAGGGAGCAGGCAAGATGTTTAACTTCATCGTCATGCTCTTCGAACCCTGCTTGAACACACCTAGCAGTGTGGATAGGGGCATTGTCGTCTTGAAAAAGCGATCAATCTTCAGGGAATATAGTCTGGACCAAAGGATGGACATGATCCCCTAGAATGCTTAGATAGTGATTGGATTTGATTCTCCCATGCAGAATAACAAGTGGTCCAAGGCCAAGCCAAAATAACGCACCCCATACCATAATGGTGCCCCCCCCCCTATGCTACACAGTCGGCAAGAGATATTCAGGATTAAACGCTTCTCTGGGCGTTCTCCAGACATAAAAACGTCCGGTCGTTTGAAATAGGGTGAATGATGATTCATCTGTCCATATCACCAGTTGACAATGCTGTGAGGACCAGCCTTTGTGATCTCTGCCCCATTGGCGTCGTTTGAAAGCATTAGTAGCTGTCACCAAGGGCTTACGAATTGCTACTCTGCCATAAATGTTCGCAGCATGAAGGTCCCTTTTGACAGTTATTGTTGAAACAGGGTCCTGGAGATGACTGTTCATTTCGAATGTTATCTCGGATAACGATTGCTTGTGCTTCAAGACCCGTCTATCCCTATCAGCAAGCTTTGACTTTCGGCCACTGTTGTGCATTGAAGCCGTCGTCTTACCCTCTTTCGTGTACGCCTTCATAATAGGTGATAACGTACTGCTTGCAAACCCCAAAAGGTTTGCTGCTTCTGTAACTGATGCTCCACTTAAACATGCTCCAACAATCATTCCTTTTTGGAACTATGACAGGTCTGACATTTCAACTTATCACAAACAGTTCAATAGACGCATGCAACGCAGGTGACTGCTGTTGAGAGACTGATTCCTTCCTCTACCACGCTCACTAGGTGGCAGACTTCTGTTGCAGGTGGCGCGGCTGTACTGCAGGTGTGAAATACGTCATACCTTTTCACAGGTGTTCGTATTATTTTGTCCTCCATCCGTTTATATAATAGTCAAGCTGCTGTAAAACGAAATATTTTATTTATATATAATATTTCTTTCAAACCTGAATAGATTTATAGTCTCTTGACAGCTTTCTTCTATTAACCGTTACGTAAACGTCAGGAATCGTGTCAGGTTCACAAAAAAAATAACATTAAGAACTCAATAATTCTTTTAATTCAACAAAACTTATTTTCAACTTGCGAGAAATAACAAAAGTCTCTACTTGAGAAAATTAGATGATAACCTTAATGTAAGAGAGAACTACCATTAAATGGATGCTTTAACTTAAATCTAGACTCAGAGTACGAGTATCATACAAAATTTAATTATAATATTTATCTTATTTGTGACCTAATTTCAACACAGTAAATAAATCTCTCTAGTAAATTTTCCTTTCGTTTGTCTTAGAAAGGAATCATATACAGAGAAAAGTTGAAAAAAACAATTCACTTCAATCTGTAATCTATTTGGATTAACTTTTGGAATGGACTGGTATTCGCGTAAGAAAATTCCGATTTGATTGAATGGAATAAAATTAAACAAAATGAGGTGATAATGTTACAAAAAATTCTGGGTGTATGGGAGTCAAATCAGTCTAACACAGAGGATAATGACAAATGACGCTTTATTCACATGTCTTCTAGATGACACACACATAGCAGAGCTTGAATAATAATAGCCCAAACAGAAAAACACAGGTCTCGAACAGATTAGTGACACAGATACAAAAACAAAACAGCACTTTTAGTGACACTCACAGTTATATCAGCAATGTTCAGCTCACCAGCTTATTAGTTCTCACCACAGACAAAACTCAGCAGTAATATTCTGCACTTTCGAAGCAGATACCAGCGGCTCCATAGATTCACTCAGCCACACAACTATCAGCTTGATCTGCTTTTTCTTCTTCTTTATTAATGAACCGTTACTGTGAAGCGTCAACTCAAGGTCGTAAGAATGTGTACAATAACACAAATATACTTCTTAAATTCTTATTTTTTATTATCATCATTCCCGGTCAATGATTTTGAGACAGGTTCTTTATATATACAAAAATTTAAAATTAATGAATTATTTTGTCTTCTTCCTAGGTTCATTGGCTATTGGCTTTCCTTTTACGAGAAAGATATTCAAATGGGATGTATCTCGCTATTCTTACACGACTACAGTCTTCAGTCTCATAAATGCAGGCATGACTCTAACTCTAGTACCTACTTTCAGCAGGAAACTCATGGTTCATGAAGCAGCTGTGGGTCTCGTTGGAATTATGTCCCTTATGGCAAAGATGGTACTTATGTCAGTGACAGTTTACGAATATATACTTTTTTACGGTAGGAAGAAAATTTTGTGGTCTAAGAAATGAAAGAATAATGTTTATTATTCGCATTAAAAAATTACTTTCAGATATAATGGCAATGACAAAGTTGCTTCTTTGAGTACATTATTCTGTAAAGAGCTGTAGAAATTTAACTGTATCAGAGCAAACAATTTAAACAAGCTACAATATTGAATTTCGGGGTAAAATACGAGTGAAATAATGCAATGACTATTATATATTTTCAAATTCATTTATATATAAATAAAGATGGCTTTTAAATTGCTCATGCAATAAATAAATTTATTCTTAAAAGATTGTAGATATCAATTAAAATATATGTAACTGTAACTGGACATTTGAACAAATAATAAATTCCTAATAATTATCATCTACCTAATTCACAATTATTTAATGAGAGTAATAGGTTTCCTTCAACCTATAACTAGGGTTGCTATAATTGTTCAACCTTGTAAGAGACGTTTATGAGCTCAATAAATAAAACATGAAAAACGTGTGTAGGTAAAGGTTTATTTTACTCTACTAAAAATCGATAAAGTTTAAGCGTTCAAATAAAATGAACATGTTGTACTTCGTTACGTATTGCTACTGTGTGTGTTTGTGTGTGTGTGTGTGTGTGTGTGTGTGTGTGTGTGTGTGTGTGTGTGTGTGTGTGAGAGAGAGAGAATGATAGTAAGGATAATATCTCAATCTACATTTACGCATTGTGGGTTGGAGCTGCAAAACATTCTATTACTTTATTACACTTGATTTGAGTCACATGATATTTCATATTCAATTTTATTGACTGATTT